>WKFP01015467.1:459391-474004 GCA_011057875.1 Pterocles orientalis
AAAAAAAAAAAAAAAAAAAAAAAAAAAAAAAGAGAAAAACAACCAGTTTTCAGATTTGTTGGGACAATTAGTTTTGATTACAACTTCAACAAGCTATTTAGAAGCCTGCCCAAAAAATAAAAGAAAGTTTGTGTTTATAACATCTATAGAAATGTTTTAAATCCTCTTAACCTGACAGGAAAGCCAAGAATTCCTTTTACCTGCCTCTACCGACATCTCTCAGAGCAGGTCAGCTTGTTATATTTTAAACAAGACTTCAGCTAATTCTTAAACTTGTTATCTTTGCTGATTCTATCACCAGGGCAAGTTATGAGGCAAGCATCATAATAACTTTATTTTTCTTCAAACAAAGAGCTGAAGTTGTTAAATGGGCCTTACAGAATAAACTCTTCTACATTCAGCTAGGAAAACAACAGAACTAATCCAGAAGGAAGAGCTGCTTGTTTAAAATTTGCTTTCAATCACATTTGCCATTCCTCAGTGAAAAGACTGATCAAAACCAGACTGCCAGCTGCATAACAGCTATAGAGCTGGCAAACAGAAGTATGTAAATACAGTTTCTGAAGATAAGTATAGTTTTGCATTAGTAAATCTTTTGCTATTACAGCATCTAGTTTACTTCTGGCTCATATCTCTAGTTAGAAGTTAGATCATGTTTGATATTTAGGATATGCCAGAAGGCCTGCACGGATGAACAAGGAAGTCCTGAACAAACTCAAACAAAAAAAGGAAGCCTACAGAGGGTGGAAGCAAGGACAGGTAGCCTGGGGAGAATACAGAGACACTGTCCGTGAAGCCAGAGATCAGGTTAGGAAAGCTAAAGCCCTAACAGAATTAAATATGGCCAAGGACATTAAGGGTAACAGGAAGAACTTCTATAGGTATGTCAGCGATAAAAGGAGGACTAGGGAAACTGTGGGCCCCCTCCGGAAGAAAGCGGGAGACCTAGTGACCCAGGATATAGAGAAGGCTGAGGTACTCAATGAGTTCTTTACCTCAGTCTTCACTGGCAAGAGCTCAGGCCACACTGCCCAAGTTGCAGAAGGCAAAGGCAGTGACTAGGAGAAGGAAGAACTGCCAGCTGTAGGAGAAGATCAGGTTCGAGACCATTTAAAGAACCTGAAGGTGCACAAGTACATGGGACCTGACGAGATACATCTGTGGGTCCTGAGGGAGCTGCCAGATGAAGCTGCCAAACTGCTATCCATCATATTTGAGAAATCGTGGCACTCTGGTGAAGTTCCCGCAGACTGGAAAAGGGGAAACATAAGCCCCATTTTTAAAAAAGGAATTAAAGAAGATGCGGGAAACTACAGGCCAGTGAATCTCACCTCTGTGCCTGGCAAGATCATGGAGCAAATCCTCCTGGAATCAATGCTAAGGCACATGAAAAACAAGCAGGTTACTGACGACAACCAACACTGTTTTACCAAAGGAAAACGGTGCCTGACAAATTTGGTGGCCTTCTACGACAGAGCCATGGCGCTGGTGGATAGAGGAAGGGCAACTGACATCATCCAACTGGACTTGTACAAAGCCTTTGACACAGTCCCACATGACATCCTTGTCTCTAAGTTGGAGGGACGTGGATTTGACGGAAGGACCACTCGCTGGATAAGGAACTGGCTAGAGTTGTGGTCAATGGCTCAATGTCCAAGTGGAGACCAGTGACAAGCGGCGTTCCACAGGGGTCGGTACTGGGACCAGTGTTGTTTAACATCTTTGTCGGAGACATGGACAGTGGGATGGAGTGCACCCTCAGCAAGTTTGCTGATGACGCCAAGCTGTGTGGTGTGGTGGACACGCTGGAGGGAAGGGATGCCATCCAGAGGGACCTTGACAGGCTGGAGAGGTGGGCCCATGCAAACCTCATGAAATTTAACAAGGCCGAGTGAAAGGTCCTGCACGTGGTTCGAGGCAATCCCAAGCACAAATACAGGCTGGGCGGAGAATAGACAGAGAGCAGCTCTGAGGAGAAGGACTTGGGGGTATTGGTGAATGAGAAGCTCAACATGAGCCGGCAGTGTGCGCTTGCAGCCCAGAAAGCCAACCGTGTCCTGGGCTGCATCAAAAGAAGCATTAGCAGCAGGTCAAGGGAGGTGATTCTCCCCCTCTACTCTGTTCTCGTGAGACCCCACCTGGAGTACTGTGTTCAGATGTGGGGCCCCCAACATAAAAAAGACCTGGACCTGTTGGAGAGAGTCCAGAGAAGAGCCACAAAATTAATCAGAGGGCTAGAGCTCCTCCCCTATGAGGACAGGCAGAAAGAGTTGGGGTTGTTCAGCCCGGAGAAGAGAAGGCTCTGAGGAGACTTAATAGCAGCCTTCCAGTACCTGAAGGGGGCCTACAGGAGAGACGGGGAGGCACTCTGCATCAGGGAGTGTAGTGAGAGGACAAGGAGTAATGGCTATAAGCTAAAAGAGGGTAGATTTAGACTAGACATTAGGAAGAAATTTTTCACTATGAGGGTGGTGAGACACTGGAACAGGTTACCCAGGGAAGCCATGGACGCCCCACCCCTGGAGGTGTTCAAGGCCAGGCTGGATGAGGCTCTGAGCAACCTGGTCTAGCGGAGGGTGTCCCTGCCCATGGCAGGGGGGTTGGAACTCGATGATCTTTAAGGTCCTTTCCAACCCAAACCATTCTATGATTCTATGATATTCATTGATTTAAAGGAACAAAAAGTCTGAAAAAGGTGCTATGCAGGCGACTGTAACTACTCCCACCTTTTATGGGTTAAACAGCACCATCTGCTTTTGTAACTTCATTAAAGATATCAAGAATGAAACAATTTCAACAGCGACTATTCAGAAATAGAGATGCCACAACATGCTTCCCCCAAATTTGACAGCACTCTTACTCTCATCAGTTTGCTTCCCCAACAATCCATTTCCACAGAACAAAAACAACAACAAATAAATTCTATTCTTAGTTTGGCAGAAGGAGCCATCACCTCAAGATGTTTAAAACTCAGATTCCCTTCATAATACTAAGATGTGCATAAGAGTAGCTAGCCCTGTTAGGAACTCTCAGTGAAATGGCAGAAGATTCAAATGCACAATTCTTTAATTGGTAAATAATACAACAGGTATTAATATCAGCCATACAATGCTCCTAATTATACTGTCTGTGCAAGTGTAGCAATAACAACTCTCCAATTAACAGCAACCAATTTTAGAAAAAAAAACCCACTTTTTAATTAGTTAGAAGAACTTCATATTCAAATAAATATATCTTTTTGACAATAACATTTTATATTCCGAATGCAGTTTTATTTCTGCATCAAATAACTACATTTAAGACAACTGTCAGTCCTTATAGCCACCCCAAATATGAATCAAGTCACAACTGCTGACTGAATGAAACAAGTTTGTACTGCTCTTTACAGCAATTAGTACAACAAAAAGAAGAGATACTAATAGATTTTATGTATTTTTACATATTTTTTCTATATTTCTATATACTAAATCTACCACATATACAAAAATAATATATGTTTATAAATATATTTTCACATACATACACACACGCATCCTCTTGCAGATCAAAGGTATTGTTAATTAGGTTTTAAATGCCAAATGCTGCCTTCAGATATTTTGGTCTATAGGCTGTGGCTTTGTGCAGTTACTCAAAGATGCAGGGGCTGGCAAGCTATATTTTATTTAGGCATTATAAAAAAACCCAAACACAAAAAACCCACATCTCTTCTCTTTCTTTACCAGAGAGTAACAGTACTGTCAGATGACAACATCTGTCATTAGCTCTCTTATTCAGACAAGTCTCCCACTTTCATAGTAAACGCAGAGTGGCTTGAAACTTACACAACTGCCACAGAGATGATCCGTTAAACAATTTCTCCTTAGGTACACTTGTATAAATTCAGAATAGACCCTCTAGGCATGAGTTTCAAGTTTACAGCTGCTTAGTCAAGGAAATAAATTAGTAATATTCATTTACTTTTTATTTTCTTGACAACATTATGTCAATGACTCCAAATACAATCACTGTGAACAGTGTGCTAATTTGAAGAAAAAATAGTTTGAAGACCTCTATATTCCAGTGCACATTTCCAAGTTTTAAAAGACAATCACAAATGGATGAGTCTATTTCAACAAGTTCTATTCAGTGAGCTCTCTTTCTGACTTGCCAAAAACAGTAGCATCTTCTGATCATCAAAAGCATGATCATTACTCACAAACTACAATCACTTGATTCTGACAAACACTGCAATGAAGTCGATCTTTTAAGAGTAGACCGAACACATTATCAAACCAATCAATGCAAAAAGAAATTAACCACCAGACAAAGAGATTGTGGCCAAATATACTAGTCTTGCATACTTGTTTCTATCACTCTATCAAATACATTCTAGTGAAACACTCAAAAATTCCATATGCTATAAAACTCTTCCAAAATCATTAAAAATAATGGAGGATATAGATAACAACTGTAAAAAGTTATAACTAACAAATACATCTTTGCTCACCACTTGTATCCCCTTCTCGCCTCGACCTTGGCACACCACGGGCGACAGCACTTGAAAAGCCTTTTGAGGTAGAGCTTTGTAAAGAAGGCTGGCTTGCAGTTAGAGTCCATGCAAGACGTGACCCTAATTGCTGACGGAGGCAGTCTCCAACGCCTGGAGCCTGATAGGATTGTCTAGAAGGACAAAAAGAAGAGATGTCTTTAAAAAAACTTTGATTCTATAACCCTTCCTTGGTTTGGGGTATGCAAATTTTGAAAAATGCCCCAAGCTTGAGGGGGTTTTTTGTGGATGTTTTGTTTGTGATTTGTTTTGGTTTTATATTTTATTTTCTTTTAGTAAAGGAACCTTAAAAAGGGTGCAGAACATAGAAGCAATTTATTGCTTCCTATAAGCCCACACTTTCAAAAAAACCCTGTAGAAAAGAAAGGAGATACAAATTTGACAAATATCTCGCATTAAAGAATGACTTTGCCCACACTGAGTGAATACCCTGAAATGGATTAAAAGTGAAGTCAACTACAATAACAATAACAAACAGTCATAATAAAAACCACATATTTAAGCTTTGTTATTACTTGAAAGTATAGTTACATGCCAAAGAACTAAAGGAAAGTAGAGAAAGCTCACTTTTCAGATACTCTACTGTTTAGGATAGTTTGTATCAAGTACCTGAAGATGTGATTGAGGAGGGAGCATTTAGACAAGTTCCAATTTCCTTCCCTCTCAAACTTGTCAATTCTTCTCACAAAAATAGCCTTAACTTCTAGTCTTAAGATTTTTCACATTTAACTTCTGTATCATGACAATGAAAAATAAAGTTGAAAATATTTGCAAGGGATTTTTGCAGCTGACCTTTCCTCCTCCCTCCCACAAATGAACGTAAGCATGTGGAAATATACACATATTAAAAAAAAAAAAATTCCACAAGCTGGGAAAGCACAGTTGCAGGGAGAGACAGAACAAGATTGCAATACAAATACCCATGTAAAAAAAGTCAAGGAATACCTTTCCTCTCTCAACCACCACATCATAACTCATAGGAGGGTCACAAATTGTACTTATACGATGGTGGCTAGTGAACAAGAACACAGCTTGCAAGAGAGTGACTCCATTGTGCTTAGCATTTTTAACACCTCAACTAGAGTAAAACACTGAATTTAGGCTGTTAAACTTCGAGAAGAATGTACTCTAGAAACAAAGGGACACACACATAATGAGAAGTTCAGGAGGGATGAAGCTCACAGAAAGATCTAATTTGGTTTCCCAGCTCACAGACTACAGGACTAAAGAGAGAGCAGCGAAATTACTATGAAATTGAACAGTCTGAACAGGTCAGACCAAGAATACGTCAGGAACGCGGTAGGTTCTGCTGATATTTTTAAGCAAGCTTTCTATACTGTATCAGGATTATACAACAGTTGAGGTTGGAAGGGACCTCTGGAGAACACCTTCTCCAACCCTCCTGGCTTAAAGCAGGGTCAACTAGAGAAGGTTGACTGGTGCATTGTCCAGTCATGCTTACTAACCTGGTCTACAACCTCCTCCCTCAGTTGCGGGGCATATAGACCACCCACAATGTTCCTAGCTTAAAGGTATCCTCTACTTGTGCCAAGTACGTATCCAAGATACACCATACAAACCTAGTACTGAGAAAGTCAAGTATTTGTATTGTAAACTATATTAGTAAAAATAAAATCCAGTTCTGTCAGCACTATTAGTTCCATAATATGAATTTTATAAATCATCTCAAATACACTGTATTAGAAAAAAAAAATCTTCAACTCAAAATAAATCCATGGTACTTTCTGAAAATGCATCTGTTCTGATTTTGTGTTTGTTTCTTAACTGTTGGGGGTGGGAAGGAGAATTAAGAGACATGAATATGGTGTCTGTCTCTTCTCCAATTATGAGAAAGGAAAGAAATTAATAAAAACTTCCATAAAGCAAGCATTATATTAGGAATTTGCTCAAATCATAACCCATGAAGCTTCTCTTAGGACAAAATAATAGGGCTATGTTCATTCTGCATCCCTTAATGATTTTTTTTCCTTTTATTATATTCTCTTGAGTCTTTCTGACATCAGCCACAGTTTTTTGAAAAGTGATGACACCGTTGCTTTTGGACCAAGGCTTTATTTCCAGACTTTTTTGTTCAATGCTGAAACAGCTATGCAAATAACTACAGTCTTCACTTTTACAATTTTAGTAACATTCTGTTCACTTTTCTATGAAACAATGTATTTCCAGGTATATATTACAGAATGACTGTTAAACCACTCCCTCTCACAGACTATGAACACCTTGATTTTTCTTCCAGAGAATGTAAGACTCTGTGCAGTGCATCTATCAGACTTCGCAGAGCTGCAGGCGTAATACAACATGATATTCAACGGCATAAGGGCTCAGGTTTTGAGCATGTAACTGTCTGTGTTGGCTCACAAAGTCAATAATCAAGTAATTATCTTATGGCTTACAATAGCGAGCTTCTACTCATCGAAAATCTGAACTATTTGGTATTTGAATGTTTCAGTTCCAAATGAGGATTCACCTTGGTATGAACAAATAATTCAACCACTGTTGAACAACACCTGGCTTAGCTTTTTTTTTTTCTTCTTTCTGACAGGCAATTTTTTTTAATCAACTGTTGCATAAATATAAAAAAAAAAACCAACCCTGTCCACCCAAGACACAAGACTGCTCTAGTACAACAGACAACCTGCTGTGAACATGCATAAAAGAAAGTCAGACCATGCAAGAAAGGTCACCCACTTGAAAATGGAGGATGTTAGTCTACTAATTCGACACAGTCTGAGGAATGCTTAACAAAAGGAACTCGAGTGAGAACTCTATGTCCGGGGCGTTTACAGAAGAAGGATACAGACTACTTTAAAGGGTTTCAGAGAACTGAGAAATTTGGAAAAGGACTTGGCACTATAACTCAAAGGAATGGATCCAGTGAAATATCAACTGTTCAGCAGATAGCTAAAATTAAGTTTAAAAACACATGCACTTGTCCAGCCATTTATGGCTTCACAGGGTCAAATGACAGCACTCGATATTCGAACTGTTCAGCTAAGGAACTCGGTTTCTATGCACCTACAGTGGAATTTCCAATGGCATACAAATGGGGAAGGTGGGGTAGAGAAAAAAAATTAAGAAAAAAGAAAATAAAAGGAAAAAAAAAGAAGAACAGATAATCTCTAGTCTTCCCCAAACCTACTTGTAAGATATAACAGTTTAACTTACCCCGGAAGGAGTGATTGCGGAGTTGGCGTTGGCCCATTCAGGGCATACAGGCTGATGCTGCTGATCCCACTGCTCCCCATGCTGCCAGAACTCTGGGCAGACTGAGCACCGCGGTCTTGGTAATTCAACGGAAGGCTTTGAGGCCTGGCATAGTAATAAGGGGTTGAGTGAGCATCCCGTGGCAATGCTTGAGCAAAAAGTGTGGCATAACTTGACACCTGAAAAGGAGAGAATTTGAAAAGGGAGAAATAAAAAGATTTGTCAGTTGCTTTAAGTCGTGTTTTTAGTTAAGAGGAGTGTAATAGCAAGAACAAAAAAACCCCGCAAAACTGAAGACCATGCTCACACAAAGTAAAATTTGTTGTTACAATTATGATGGCAAAAAAAGCAAGTCCTTTACAGTGAGCAAAAGTACTTTTAGCAATATAGTTGATTTTTGCCTGTGAATTGTCATTAGCAATAGCTGCAAAAACCACTTTGGTGGTAGCAGAGCTGCAACCAAAGGAGGAATTTTGCTCTCTGTACTCCAAACTCATTAGCACTTGAGCAGACTTTATACCACCAAGCAAGAAGCAAACAAAAAAATCCCCCATCTAATAAAGATACAACTTCAGCTACAAATGTTGGACAGCTCATATTTTTACGTTTACTTAGTATAAAAAAATTACAGAGAAAAAAATGGCAGATACTTGTTTCACGTGGGTTTTTCCTTTCAGCCTCACACACAAACACCACAAACACAACCTGAGGTGTAAGTTAAGTCTGGATAGTGACTCTAAATGACATCTAAAATTAGTGATAGACATTTACTGTTTCTCAGAAGTAACAAAAGGTCTCCTCACCTACCTTGTTAGACTGCTTACGCGGATCTTCACTAAGGCTAAGCAGGAGGTAGAGTATTGACCATTTGTTTTTCAGAATGCCCTTTAAAAAAAAAGACGAAGACAAACAGAAATTATTTTGGTTTAACTCTTGATAAGATCAGATATTTTTTTCTTAATTATCCAGCCTACTACTGGATAAATCAATTTTTCCACACAAATAAGACCAACTCAGAGGCATGTTCTCGAGTAAACTTCGAATGTGCAGTGCAGCCTCTGTATTGCTAATTTTATTAATTTTCTCCACTGCATTCAAATCATGAACTCTCACCTCCTCTGAGATCAGCAAGTACACTCAATTTAAAATTCATAGCTACTAAGAAAGAGGCTTATACAGAGCTGAACTACCAGCATTCCCACACACTCTCACAATCTAAAACATCTCAGATGCGGATGCTACTCTAACCTCCAGGTGAAGAAGGAACACTTTTGGTACAATTTTAAGCAAAGAACATTCTTTCCTCCGCTTTCCTCTTCATCCTCCTTTACAGGGAGGCTTCAAAAGTTTGAGGGTTCCAATTTCTATTGCTTTAAATTCCATTTAAGAGACCTACCAAAATTTTCACAGCTTAAAATAGAGACACTGTTAACATTAAACCTGAGGAATACGCAATACAGTCTCTAGCAAACAGACAGATACATACAGACTGTTAGAATAACACTCTCAGGAGCTTTGGATATCAGCAGAAAGCTTACCAGCAGAAAAATGAACAATGCTAAAGCCCAAGCTACAAAAAGAACACTTTGAAAAGAAGTTATGGCAAATATTTAAAAATGTTTGCTTTTAGATACACGTTTCTAGACATGTTATTTTGCAGTTCTGTGACACTAATGCACCTGAATTGATCAGGGACATAGAACCTGATAATGGACATTACATGTTGGAGTAAGTGAAATAAACTCATAGAGGTTCCCTCACAATGTTCATCAGGCTATGGTCTGGAATACTGTGCAATGTTGAATACAAAGGAAACTTCAGTCATATCAAGATTCAACAAAGACTCCACCCTTTATGAATCAACATAATTCACTGCTATCAGTCTTGCAAAAAGCACTTTCAAGGTCACTTTGAAATTATCATTTTTCAACACATTTTCATTCTCACCTTTTTCTATTTTTCCTGCTTATCTGCAAATTATGCATTTTGTGTATGTTACATGGTATAAGAATTTTGGCCATAGAACATATCTTTCTTCAGGACAGAGACCACTAACCACACCTATCGAAGCTCTATATTGTTATATAAGGGTAAAAGGAGACATTCTATACTATTAGGTAGAGCAGAAGTCTTATCTTCTGCCTTGATCTCAACAACAAGCAAACAGTAGAGATATTGCATCTATCACAAACAACTAACCCAGCACCTCATTAACAACTGGTGAAGAAGGGGCAGCAACATTACTACTTCTTCTACTGGCCAGGATAGAATAAACCTAAAGTGCCTCAAGAAATATAGTTTGCTCAGCTGGGAAGCTGCCACTAAAATAAGTACTGACCTCCTTTTCTCTTTAGAGTAATAGATGAAACAGTTAAAACAGATTCACACAAGCTTTTTTCTTTCTCCTAGTTGCTTTCAAGAGAATTGCTAGAGGAAGAAAAAGCCTCACTGATTCAGAAAACACATAGTCTTTCTGTGCCCTTACCTAAGCTCCGGTGGGGGGGGGAAATAAAAAGATTGTCCACCTAACAGCAGACTGAATAATAATTGGTAGAGTGAATTTTAAAGAAGGCAGTATTCAGATGATACCATTTCATGTACACAAGATGGTAGCACAGAAAGAAGACAGAAGGTTAAAAGAACCTCAAACATTTAAGCAGGCAGCAAAATATGAGGAGAGAACTGATGTAAGCTTGTACTACATTCAGAAGAACCAAATTGGTATGAATGCAAACAAGGCATTTTGTTTCAAAGTTTAGAGTCATCATCCTCTGCAGCTATGCTGCTTGCCAAACGCAATGCTATGGCAACATAGTACGTAAACTACAGAAACACGCTACAGAAAATCTGTATTAAATAAAGAGCAAGATCACATAGTGTAACACATGTAAGAACAGGCTGAAACCAATGGCTGAGGTCATTGGAAGAGGTGTCTGCAAGCCAGTGACACTTGCTTCATTGTACAAACCAATGCAAACAATATACAAACCCACAAGATAAGGAAAAACAGAAGAGTAATACAGTAACTTTAGCTCCATGCACTAACAAACTAGTGAGTAAGCTAAGTATGGGTGAGGGGAGGGGCAGAACTTAGTTCTGATTAGTCATACTCTCCACAGAATCACTTTCTTTGTAGTCTTAAAATCTTAGTACTATCCTGTAAAATTCAGCCATGATCTATATGTAAATTCACGAATAAAAAGCAGAATAGAGAGAAATATTTTTTCCTAAATACAAAGAACAAAATAAGGACACATTTTCTGTTAGATAAAAAATACATTTTATATTAACTAATTTTTGTTGTCAAAAATCAGGTATGTGCAAATCACAACTCTGAATCATATTACTGTCCACCATATTCTACCTTACTAAATACTCAATTTTATTGAGAATCCAGAGTAGATCAGCAGCAGTCATTTTTCACCTACTTCAGCTAAACTTCTGTCCTCACATCTTTCCTCCCTTTCACCTGATCCATCTTCTTGCATTGCGAGCTTTCCATATACTAACATCTTTTGTCAGAATATGAACATGCAGTATTCTTTGATTAACACTGCTGTCAGCAGAGTCAAAGTCAGCAAACCCTTAACTTTCAACATTAAAGACCTGGAGTACTTAAAAATTAAGAAGCATGAGGAGTGTTTAAACCCTAGATTAATAAAAATCAATATACTTGCAAGGCATTGCTGTAATGTAAGTGATGAGAAAATTCATCAGTTTTACATATAAAAAAATGAACACTTCTATTTTTACAGAGTTCCTTCATACGAAGGGCCTCTGAAGGGCATGAATGTAACTGGACTCAAACTAAAATTGAATCCTTTATTCTCTGATTTACAATTAAATCCAAATTAACTTTTAATTAGTAGCAAACAGCTCATAGTAAAAAAAAAAAGTAACTTGTAAACTTTTTCACAAAAACTACAAAATGGTTGCAGTTGGAAGGCACCTCTGAAAATTGTCTAGTCCAACCCCTCTACTCAAAGAAGGGTCATCTACAGCAGGTTTCCCATGCCTGTGTTCAAACAGGTTTTGACTGTCTACAAAGATGCAGACCCCACAACTTTCCCAGGCAATCTTTTCCAGTATTCAACTATCCCTCAGTAAAAATACTGTTAATGACCTAGCAACCTCCAAAACAACTCAGTAACATCAGAAGGATGCACATGTGTTTTTTCAGTTTCTTTACACATTTATTACACTACCTGTGAACCAAGTTTTCTGTAGAGTTCTGAAAACAAAGCAGCATCTGCTTCCCTTCTTTGTCGCACAACTATTAAAAAAAGATATATAGATTAAAAAATTGAAAGTATAATTGTCATGTCTGAAATTATATATGCGTGGTAAATTGGAAAAGTCATGGAAGCTCTGCATCAGCAAAAAACACACATGTACTTTAAAAGAGTTACAACCACTGCCTTCAGTTACCTTAATTGAATCTTCCTGTCTGAATATTCAAAACTCAAATACGAAGCTTTAATTTAATTAGCATACTTCAAGTAATTGTTTGTGGACTCTCTACTGTAGAGCACAATCTACTGAAAGCAGTATTTGGCTTTTCAAGAAGAATGCATCACATTCCCACTGGATTCACACAGTGCAACACTTGACTCAGAGCAGCACAGAGTACAATACAATGTAACTGCAACATAACTTACACTGTCAAGGTCTAATGTTTTGGTTTTGAGAAAGTGGTTGCAGCTAAACTTGTAGAGAAACTGAAGGCAAGAAATATCAGGTAAGTCATATAATTTCATCAGTTCCCAGGATGCTCATTCAGCAAGTTTCACATACGTGTTCATGAAGCTAATTGTATCAAAGCGCAATATTTCTGAAGCGCACATCACACAAATAGCAGTCTTCTAAAAAGAACTATGAATTCATAAAGTCTGCATACTATCAAAGTGAAAGGAGTGCAATATTAATTTTTCTTTACTTTCATGGTGGCTAAGAATCGAAACAAATGGCAACAAGGGAAGCCTAAGCTGAACATTCAGAAAAATCTGAGCTGTGAGTATAAATGGCTACTCAGGAATACTAACTGGGGAATTAATGGAATTTCCATAGAGAGATTTTCAGGGGATGAGCATGACTAACAGATTAGGTAACTGTGAGGCAGAGTTGTCCCATTTTCAGAGAAATCAACTGGTCAGATAACTTCTTGAAGAACTTCCATTCCTATTTCTAAGAAAGAAACAAATATGTACTTACGTTCTTTCTTGATCTTCTCTGCTACAAGAAATTCATCACGTTCAACAGTGGGAGCAAAGTTGCTTCCGATAACTCTCACTGCATACTGAAACTGTTGGGCTGCATCAGCTGAAAGAAAAAAGAAAAATTATCTGGTAAGCAGAGCATTTAAGTTCCACCCGTTAGGGATTGCCCTTTAAGTTGAAAAAAAAAAATAGAGAGGTCTCAGGAATATCAAGTTAACCAGCTTTCATAGAAACTGGGGACTAGTAGAACAAACATCCAAACAGCTCTCCCTGGGGGAGAGATTGCAGTGAAAACTCAGTGGTTAAGTACTGCCTCTGGTCTGCCTGACACATGCTAAAGAAAAAAACCCAAACTTCTTTCCTGTAACAAAGTGTTTGCTAAACACCTAATGTGCTAATGCTGCAAAACTAAGCCTGGAAGTAAAGCTGTAAAACTTGAGAATATTCTCACATGTATCCTGAGCAGATATGGTGTTTGTCAATACAGTAGTGCCGCTGTATCTTCTCTGTTTTAACTATATCAAAAGTTCTACATTGGTATGTATTATTATTGGGGAAAAAAAGCAATTGCTTTAATCTGATGTCATATACTGACAAACTAAAATACTAGTCTAGAATGCATTAGTACTACTAATTTGTTTCAGAGAATCTATGGACTTTGTAAGAAAAACTTGTTCCTCTAGAAAACATTGTGTTTGAGAAGTGTAATGTAAGGACCAGTCCAGTTATGGAGTACTCCCGAAAAAAAACTAAATTTGCATCAGTCTTCTGCTTTAGTCAACTATCTTAAAATTTTCACTTGTAAGTTCATTTCTTTCAGAAGGAAAAAACAACAATAAAAACAAATCATAAAAACTTGCCTGAACAGAATATTTTTGCATTTTATTTGAAGCATTTAAATTTTATTCTTAATTAACCACCTTTCCAGTCTCCACACTCCCTTCCTACAAAGGAAAAAAAACCCAAACCCACAACATGAAACCCAAACCACACACATTCCCATGCCTTTCCTTACTTTGAAGTTGTCCTCAAACCTTGAAGCACTGCACAGGATACAGAACTCTTCCTTAGTTCTGTTAATATTTCTGGCTCTTGGTATATTGTCAGTAAGCAGATTTACATGAGGATCATCCAATTGGACTATCAGCAACTTGGTCACACCATCTTCTCGGAACTTTCCCCTCAATGTGAATTTTTGCCTAACTTGTCAACTTGACTTCCGTTATTAGCATAGGTAAAAAACCTCCCATATCACTTTTTGAACGAACTCTATGGCTTCCTCTCACCGTGAAAATTTAAGATCTATTCCAATAGTTCAGATCTTAAAAAAATAAAATAAAAATTAAAAAAAAAAAGAAACCCACACAACAATAACAAAACCCCCACTGAGATTACAGAGATTAAATTCAGGCCATATTACGGACATCAGGTAGCAAGTTCCTCTCTAAAGGCCCGAAATACTACTTTCTAAAGCATGCGCACCTCCAGAAGCGCTTTGGAACACAAAAATCTTAGGATTCAAAACCAAATAGATGTAGCTTGAATATTTATTAGATTCCATTGGAGTCACTAAGAGTTCTTAAAAATGACAAGCTCGTATGGCAGTCTGCAACGTCTCTGACTAAG
>WKFP01015467.1:489494-505364 GCA_011057875.1 Pterocles orientalis
TGCCCCCCTTCCCGTTCGCGGGCTCCAACGGCTGTCCGTGGGGTGAACGGCGGGAAACGGCCGGGGGTGTGGGGGGGGGGCAAGGAAGCCGTTACCTTCGCTTTTGCCCAGGATGCGACAGCAGAGGTTCTGCAGCAAAACGTTGGGGGATTTTTGGTCCGGAGTCGCCATCGCCACCCGGGAGGCAGGAGGCGGTATGTAGGGGGAGGGTAGTCACGGCGGGATGACAGAAGGAGGGAAGAGAGGAGGCGCCCCCGGCTCAGCAGCACAAGAACCCAGCAACGCCTCCCGCCACCGCCTAGGGCGCCATTTTAACAGAACCCGCCGAAAGCCGCAGCGGCGGCCGCCCAGCACCCACAATGCCCCTGCGCGCGGGGCGGTGTCGGACCGCGCTGCCAAGAACACGCTCCGCCGTGCCGCCGCAGCTGCCGCTCCGAGGTTCCGGGGCGAGAGCCGCTGTCTTCCGTCGGCCCGCGCAGCCGGGCCTGACACACCCGTGGGAGACGGTACCCAGGAGCTCAGGGAGGCCCGGGCGTCCTGAGGCAATGCGGCGGCGACCAGGCCTAGGCTACCGCTGTAAGGCCTGCGAGGAGCGCCAGCCCTGGCCAAAAAGTCCCTCAAAATCACAAAAAAATGAAACAGAAAATTACCATTCTGCAACAGCTTTCCAATTCTGGAAAACGGCCTCTCACCCCGGGGAAATCAGGCTCACTCAATTCCTCTCATGAGACGTGCACATCAGGCACAGCCGTGGGGTGGCCGCACCTGCTGTAATTCGCTGCCTTGGGGGATCGAGGCACATCGGTAACTGTTCCACACAATGTGGATCTGGAAAAACGTGTGAAGGTCCTCAACCCACATCTGCCGGCACCACTTGGCCTTGCGGCTGGGTGGCCCAAGTCCCCTCGGGAAGCCTCTGTCTCCAGCCATCCCCCTGGGCCCACAGCCTGCGGGGCTCTCACTGACCAGCTCCTCAGGATCATCAACCCCTGACACAGGCACTCACTTTCCAAGATGTCTGGCTTCCACTTCAGTAAATTCAGGCTTGGCCCAACCCAAAAGACATAATTCAGGAATAATTATTTTCCCTGCGCTGCTGGAGCCCTGTGTAACCCACCTCTGCTCTGTCCCAGGTGAGGTGCTCGGAAACACGGCAGCAGCCAGCTGGGCTTGGTGCACTGCTGGCTGTAAACAAATGTATTCCCAACACAGTTCTTTCTGGCTTCCTTACCTCTGTGTAGCCACGATTTTGTGTGTATGCCTTCTACGGACACATACATGCAGACCTTTCATTATGGGAACATCATAGATGTAAAGGATTGCTCATCACTAAGATTACTGGTAGAAACTGATCATGATGGCAAGCCAACAACTAAAATTCATTGAGGATGTATGCTTTTTGTTAATTGGAATATTGTAGTAGGACCATCATAGGCTTACCACTCCCATTGTAACTCTTCAAATCCCACCAATGCTTTCTTTAGAGTCTTTTGAGAAGTAAGGTAGAACCCAAGATTAATAAAGTTGTCAGAACTTTGTCCCATGTGAATAAGGGGGGGTCGTAGGCTTCATCTTTAATAATTCTGAAGGAAAGACTTCAAAGATGACGTGACTTTTTTTTTTTGTACTGAGCAGCAGGAGAATCTCTGTTCCATTCTCCACCCAAAGCAAATGCAGTTGTTCTACAAAGAGCTGACTACTCACTGCCACTGACGGTCACTTTAGATTTAGATTCCACCATGGAAGGTGTAACTCTATCAAACAGGAAATATGGTTGCTCACATGGGAGAAAAAAACTTTGGCAATAGTATCAGGAAGTGGTGTTCCTTTACAGTATCTTTAAATTTCAAGGGAATCCAGTCACTCACAAACATGCTGTTACTGTGGATATCACTCATTCTTTCTGGTCATGCTGGCTGTTTCACCTACAGCAATGGTGTCACTGTTCTGAAATCAGAACACATTATGGAGCAGCACAATAAGAACATGCCATTAAAATGGGCTTACTTGTGTGTGCCTGCAAGCAAAAGTACAATTACTAATCTAAGCTTTTCAGCTTTAGCAAAACCACAACCTACGTTACGCTTCTGAAGTACTATAATAGCCGACTGTCCTGTTACGTTGCTGGGAATGCATCCTTTCATTTCTAGCTTCTTTTTGTGAAGGGTATAAGGCTTTGTGCTGGTTTTGACTGGAATAAAGTTAGTTTTCTTCATAGTAGCTAGTATGGGGCTGTGTTTTGGATTTGTGCTGAAAACTCTTGATAACACAGGGATGATTTAGTTACAGCTGAGCAGTGCTTACACAGAGTCAAGGCCTTTTCTGCTTCTCACACCAACCCATCAGCAAGCAGGCTTGGGGTGCACAAGAAGCTGGGAGGGGACACAGCTGGGACAGCTGACCCCAACTGACCATGTGATGTCATGCTCAGCATATAAAGCTGGGGGAAGAAGAAGAAGAAAGAGGGGGATGTTTAGAGTGATGGTGTTTGTCTTCCCAAGCAACTGTTACACGTGATGGAGCCCTGCTTTCCTGGACATGGCTGAACACCTGCCTGCCCATGGGAAGTAGTGAATGAATTCCTTGGCTTGCTTCACTTGCACACATGGCTTTTGCTTTACTTATTAAACTGTTTATCTCAACCTATGTGTTATCTCAGTCTTACCCTTGTAAGGGACAAAAAGAGAAAGTGATTTTTTACAAAAGACTGCAACTGCTTGTCAAAGGCCCCCAATAAGGGATGAAAGGCAATTGTCTGCTGAAGGCTGTGTAAACAAATGGTTTGTCTCAAACATTGTAAAAGACTGTAGTTGTCTGCCAGGGACCCCTAGTCCTACTGCTTCTTGATAAGAAGTGTGGAATGTACCAAAGGACTTATGGTCTCACTCACATGCTAATGAGGTCGCCTCCCTTACAACTAAGCAGCAAACCTTGCCCCATTCCCTTGCTAAGATGGTCACCCCCCTCACCTCTGAGGTGCCAACAAGGAAAGTTCAAGCAAAGTTAATCTAATAGAGGGTCTGCACAACCACTGACCCGATTGGTTGAAAGGGTTAATGCTGCCCTTCCTTACACATGGGCATACACATGGGCAAAAAGATGTTTCTTCCCATAAAAGTTAAGGAGAGACCTCCGTGCTTCTTATGCTCCCAGTGGCTGAGAGTCCTAAGGTCCAAGTTAGTGTTCCCTTGAAAGGAAAGGTTTGCTATTAGCAAACTGGGTAATCGGTATACGCACACTGGATAGCTTCCTATACCTCGCTGTGAACCAGCTACAGTACCAGCTACTTCTTGCCTGGCCTGACAGATGGAGGATGCAGGAACTGAATGTGTAAGGGACAGAGAGCTCTGGAAGAAATACGGGAAGTAGTCAGAAAGAGGCAAGAGGGATTCAAATTGCTGGGAAATAAAGGAAACTTAAGCTTCATTTGTTCTGCTGCTCACAGAGCTCCTTGCTTTTTTCTTAATGAAAAGAATTAATCCTGCAATCCTGTCTTAGAAACCCTAATTCTAAGACAGGTTGCTAGTATATGTGGGTTATCGTGGTTCTACTAACTCCAGTACAACTACGATCACATAAATCAGCTTAAGTTATCCCCCACCATTTTATGGACATGCAGAATCATGTCTTAATTTATTTCATTTTTGAAAAGCCAGAAAGAAAGAATATGAGCTATTTTTTCTTACTGTATAACTATAAGCTCAGTTCACCTTGCTGCTTGGCCTCTGAACATTGGACAATAAAAAAAAGTAATTGCCTTTCACATTTTTCATAGTGCAGAAAATCCACCAGTGAGCATAGTTAAATGCATCCTTTTAGAAGTATGACAGTGACTTACAAGGAATTTAGTTTATCCACAGAAGCTTAAAGAGACTTGCGTTCAGAGCTGCTACATTAAAGAACATATTTCTGATATTAAATAGCTTTATAACACAGGAGCATACAATGAGATCCAGCAGGAGATGGAAGCTGAAGCTTGGCAAAATAAGGCTAGAAAAAATAAATTATGGTTTTAATTCAATAACAATATTCAGTCAGTAGAGAGATATGTTTAAGAGCATGACACTTTCTCTGTATCTCAAACACTTTAAAAAAGCCTTCTGTCCCAGGCTTAGTGACCAGATACAAGCTGTCTCAGAAGCTACTGAGTTGCGTGTTATGTTGTGTACAAGATCAGACTGGAGGGCATCATAGTCCCTCTTGGGCTTAAGCTGTCTAAGTCTAAGCAATAATGCTGAGAATATAGTCTTACCCTTATAAAAAACCTGAGGATTAATTGCTCTGGATTTCTTGACTCCTATATGGTTATGTCTACAGGGCACAATACCGTAGATAGCTCTAGCTGTTGGTGGTACACACCAACATTGGTAGGCATATTGCTGACACCTCCAGCATTTTCAGTGTGCCAGACAGACATAATTTTTGTGTCATGTAACCAATGTCAGAAATTATAGTAGCTGGAGACAGTGGAGGATACTGTCTGTGCCTTAATTAGCATATGGCAGCCCTGGAGGGGCAGCAGCTGGGCCTCTTCTGGCTCTAGCACCATTTGGTATCTGTAGTTGAGCGTGTATTTTCCACATCGGCAACCCTATAATGGCCTAGAGCCCTGCTATGCTGAGTCTGCAGTATTAAAAGGTTGTTAAAAGTGCCCACAGATCTAACTTTTGAAAGGCCATATGTTTTAGGATGAGGTGCTGTGAGTTGACTTCAGATAGATGTTTTCCCTGGGCGTGAGTAGGCTCAGATGAAGAGAGTTTAATCCAAACAGTTTAACCCTCCTGAGTGTGTTAGTGCTGCATTGCAGCCTACTTGTAACTTTCACAATGCTACTATTACCACCTCTCTGTTTTCAAAACTCTTCACTTAAGCTGTTCTTCTCTTGATTGAGAAGCTTGAAGTGTCTTCTATAATGGCATATACCTACAGAAAGTCCATTGAATTGACATGTATATCAAAAAAGAAACCTGTGTTTTGAAATACTTGAGAGATGCCAGAAACTATGAATTAAGCTGCATAAGAGCAAAACTGAGGACATTCTCTTTTTTTATTTTGGATTTTTTTTAGTATTTACAGTAAAATAACAATTTTAGATGAATAATACTAGCTATCCTATAAACTGGAAGTAGTACTAGTGTTTTGCTTCTCAGAACAGTTGTCTTTCTTCTGGTGGTGCCTCCACTATCTGATAAGTTTCATTTCTATCAGTCATAGAATCACAGAATCATAGAATGGTTTGGGTTGAAAGGGACCTTAAAGATCATCAAGTCCCAGCCCCCCTGCCATGGGCAGGGACACCTCCCACTAGACCAGGTTGCTCAAAGCCTCATCCAGCCTGGCCTTGAACAAAATTCCTTTCTAACATGAACATATGCAGACACACAGACATTGAAGCCCACTCAATATTTAATGTTATTGATTACACAGGGGTGGACAGCATTATACGTATATTTCTAATGAATAGTATAACTGCAGCCAGCACACAGGCATTCCAACAAGCTCAGCAGAACTACCTGATTTTTCTAAGTTCCTGTGCTGCCCATAATGTCACAGTCATGTTACATATATGGAGCTGCAGTAAAGAAATCACATCAAATCATCTTCTACCAGAAAGTGATTTGGTGAAAATGTTTTTCAAGAATACTTTTATTTTGTCAAACTCCCCCAAAATGCTGTCAAAATATTTTTTAAAGTTAAAGCCACTTTGTGACAACTATTTCATTTTAAAAAGCAGAGCAATAATTTTGGAAAGGAGCCTGGAGAATGAAGCTCTGCAATAAAACTGAGTTAATATTTCCAAATATATGTTTCATTTTGTATACAACATCAGCTTTTCAATAGGAGTTTTGACCATATCTGGCTTTAGTATTTTAGAGCAAAGGCTTTTGATCTTTCTCAGCCCCAGACAAAGGAGGGAGAGGTAACTATCAAAATAAGACACTGAATATAAAAATGGTATGCAGCAGACCAATCAAAAATATATACTAATGTGTTTTTAAGATTATGTCTATAAATGTGACAATATAAATAGGCACAAGTAACATTAAATACAGCATTAGTCAATAGCAAAGCTCTACAAAGCACTGGAAAACTGTGCAAGCACGAATGACAACGTAATTGAGTTTTTGGATTGATTTTCTCTTTTTTGGTGGTGGTGGTGTTTTAGCTAATTTCACTGTAAAGCAATAAGGTCAGAGATGATTTTGTTTTGTTTTGATGTATTTTTTATTAACCTTATATTTTTTTACTCGTTTCCCCAGGTGCATATTTCTCATGCCAATAGCTACTCTCACATCTGTGTGAGCTGAAAGTCTCAAGGTCAAGGTTTGGTTTTTCCTTGTATCACAGGGGAGAAGAGACAGCGGTCAGTTGGCAAAGGAGGAACCAATTATTCCTGTGCTTTTGTTTTAAATGATGAAAATGTTCATAAGCTGATAAGCACGTATCATATTTTGATTGTATTTGAACTAGCTGCATTTAGGCAGGTTTTTGACTGTACTCTTTGAGGGGTCAGTCTGACAATTACAGTCTGTAATGCTTTTTAAAGTGTTTATTGATTTTTCTTCTCTCCTCTCAGTGTTTGGAGAGTTTTTTGGTACTCATTTTTTCCTTTCCAATGAACTAGTCAAGAAAATGATGAAACAAGCTATATCTCTAGCTGTGTTAAATGTATAGGATAAACAATTTTTAAAATAAAGGAAAACATTTTCATTTATTTCCTTCAGGTTTATTTTGAGTGTAGCACTTAGTCACTTTGTAACAGTAGGTACCATACTTCCAGACAAAAATTACTGTCAAAGTAACAATATCCCCTGCACAATACATCTTGAGCTTCATCTTCATACAAATATTGGAAGAAAAATTGCTATTCACATTAGCGAACCTCATATTCATGAAGCTGATCATCCATCTCCTGAAGTCCACTTCGTACCAGCCTGAGCCTTTTTCCATTACAACTCTTGAAGATTACTGAATTCATTCACAGTATTAGGAGGAGTCTGTGTATGTTACTATATGTTTGTAAGAAAAGACATAGACAAACTACAATCCATAGCCTTCTTAAGAGAAGAAGAACAATTCCTAGTGTTCCTGCCTGCCACACTGCAACCTGACTAATATTAATATCCTGTGTATCTAAATTAGGGAACATGGGATTTTTCTCTGCTTCCTGCATTAAACTATTGAATCATTTTGCTATGCTTGGTTAAAAAGCTACCATATTCTATTAAGTTAAGAGGTCCAATAAATTGTTATAACAAAGTGACTTTTAAGGCCTGAATTTACAAAGGGATGTAGGAATACATGTCCCACTGGCTGTTAAAACACTGGTGGGTTTTAGGCTTGTAAATGCCTTTGTTAACCCAAGCCTACATTACATGCTCCCAGATGTTCAGATTAGAGGTTGCTAAATAATTTCACAGTAGAGCTTATTATTACCACCATTGAGCTGGTATCAATAGAGGAGCTATAGACAAAAAGAGCAGCACTGAAGCTACAAAGATTTGCCAGTTCTTAGGTGTGTGATTTAGCAGGAGAACCACGTTTGGTTCCTAACTGCAGGAATGTTTGTCTACCCTATAGCAGGGTAGTTTTTCTATAGGTATCTTATTTTGTGTTAAACTGTTGAAAGATTTCTTAAATATAATAGCTGGTAGATTAGAAACTAATCTCAACACTTCCTCCCTCCTGAAAATCTGAGGCAGTTAAAAGCATTTTCTAGGAGAGTCAGGCTCCCAGAGACAGACATAAATGCACAGGAGAGATAAAATCAGATAGTAATAGGAGACTCTGAGAATGAGGTTTGTTAACTCTATTTCTTGGGTTTCCTCCATGTAATTAGATCAGCTCTTAACTGGGAGCCTATGTAGTCATATCCCGTGTTTCCATTTATAATAATAATCAGATCACACCTTCCACCTCAAAATGTCCAGCTCTACACAAACATTTTTAGTATTCTCTGAAGCAGAAAAGGGTTCAATTCCCATTTTATACCGAATGAAGTATGGAAATGTGGACAGACACGGATGAAGCATTTTGCCCAAAGTTAGAAAGAAAATACCTGCCCAGACCAGGAATATAACCCAGATCTTCTCTTTTTTCTTGTACTTTAACCACAGCACCATCTTTCCTTCCTACTTAGAATGCTTTCAGTGTTTTTAAATGCTGCAATTATCCTTTGACTGCTTTCTATTTAAAGATGGGGATATGTACTCAGCACATCTCTAGAAGGCACACCAACAGGATACATTTGTTATGAACAGATTGTTCAGGATTCCTAAACCTGAAGAAAGAAATTATTATTATTTATCTTTCTAACGCCAAAAGTATTTTAAAAGTCAGAAAACCCTCTTCTCCTTAGTATTGGAAAAAATAGTAAACACTGTATTCCAAATAATTTAGAAAGAGTGGTTTTTCTCATGAAAATTATAATTCACTGAATTATGATTACAGTTATCACTATTGCTTTATGAGGGAGAGAGTATAATAACAATAACAGTGGCAGAATCTTTGTGTAAAAGTCTTGTAATAATCTTGTTTAGGAATATCTTTTCTCCCAAATGAGTTGCTGATAATTTGAAAAAGTAAGATTTGCCTTCAGTTGTTCCTGATTTATTACAGAACTGAATAGCAGGGATTATTGTCCTGCCTTGTACTGACAGTATGAGACAACTAAATATGTAATCAAATAATCACACAAAGCAGAGCAGAGTCCAGGATACTGTGCAGGTTCATTTCATTTCCCAGTTGCTTCCTCTGCTGGACAGAAACACAACAGAAACCAGACAGAGCTGCTTATCAAACAGTTAAGATGGAAAACATTACACTGAGTAATTCCAACACAGTCTACTTTACTGATTGGGGAAAGAATTTCAACATCAAACCTTACATGAGCTAATGCTTGGAAAATCAGTGCTAGCTGAAAATTGTAAATTTTCCTGAATTGTCTAATACAACGTGAAGCATCTGCATTCAGTTATGGGCACCTGAGGATTCCAGGTACCTAGTTATGTTTGTCTAAGAGAAAGGTAGTCATGTTTATCATGGGAGGACTTCACTGCATCTGAAGCTGTTGGGAAGAAAGAAAGTCTGTAGCTGTGTAATTATAGACTACCCTGCATATGTGAGGCAGAAGTACTGCCACGAATTCAACCTTGGCTCAGGATTCTCAATTTCCATTTGCTGTCACTATGTAAGGCCCTATGATACAGGGAGCTATAGCAATTCTTTACCAAAGGCAATAGACCACCACCACCACTGCATTTATCTAGCCCACACCTAATACCTGTGTTGACTCTTTAAAAGGTTAGGTAAGTACGAGAAAATATGTTTCCTCGTGATGTACCACATCATTACAGCCTTACCTCTGCTTATCCATGAGCAGTTGGTGCAGCACATCTATAGAACTTCCTGCCAGAGACCCAGGTGGTGCTGGTTAGGTGGGAGTGCAGCATGGCTCACATCTGGGCCCCACATGTTACCTGCAGGGCATAGGGAGGAGGGTACTGGGTGCCCAAGGCTTGTTCCAGCATGGAGCTGGGAACTTGGAGGCTTATGCTTGTGAGAAGTGACTCTGGGTCTTATATGTAAGTTGTAAGTCCAGATGACAGACTCCACACCTCTTCATACAGAGTAGTGGAAAGAAGTTCTGAGGGGGCTGTTTGAAAAGAATTAATGTAATAAGGGAACTATCTATGTTAGTAAGTACTGTCTCAGCTAATATATTGTGTGCATCTGCTAATCGTAAATTTTCTCTCATTTTAATCACCTATTACATTTTGAGGATAAATTAATCATTGTTTGGAAATGGGCAAAGTTGTCCAGAGAAAGCAAACATTTTAGGACTACAACTCTCAGCTGGAAATAATGGAAATATCAAATAGTCAGCAAACTCTGCATTTCTGATGTCTCAAAACAAGTTGGTCTTCTATCATGTAATTTAATAAAAACAATGAGGTCATTTGGCTGCATGATAAGAACAGGTTATAGACTGTCAGGAGAGATCTCTCCAGATTATATTACTATTCAGGCTAGCTTTGGAAGATACAGCTGAACAACTGCAACCTGAGAACACAAGAGTACCAGAGCAGAGAGAGAAATGGGACAAGTAAAACACAAACACTGGGACATGACATTTTGTAAAACAAGCACCAGGATCTGAATCTAATATTCTGCTGCTGCAGAAAACAGAACAAGACTAAAACAGATCAGAGCTCGTGTCTGTTCACACAGAGACCTTTCCTCTGTTTGGCACGGCAACTTACCAGTGAGCTGTGTTACAGACCTGATGCTGCTTGTCAACATGAAACAATAAAATTGGTAATGTTACTATTAGTATTGTTGTAGGGAGGATGGCGTAAGAATATAAAAGTATGTTTGTTTGGAATATCCATCTGAAGTGACCTGTCTGGCAGAAAGGAGGAGATCTTCTGTTAGCAGGACCATGTGCTTTTCCCCCAAACCCTGGAGACAGCTCATTGTGTGTCTGCAATAACAGAGGGAAATGATGCAAAAGGTCAGACAAGGCCAATCTTTTGGGCCTTCAAAAGCTCTACATGCAAAAGATGAGAGGGCCTTGTGAAAAATAGTTTGAAATTCATCCCCATTGAAGGAGCCAACGCCAGGTGGCACTACAGAAGGCAAAGAAAATTTAGCAAGTAGTTAGAAAACAAATCGTACTGGCTCAGGCAATCTTCACCTGGACCACCGGCATCCTCTGTGAAATGTAGCGGCATGGGTTTAGTGGTGCTGCCCTGCCCATGCCCATCATCAGCTGCATTATCATTTGTGTCAAGCAGCTGTTGCAGATCGGCAGAGATGAAAAGAAGAGCACATACTGTCTAGTTTAAAAAGGATCTGTTGGTCAGGGGATTTTTTGTTTGTTTTTTGTTTGGTTGGTTTGGTTTTTTGATGCACTTGGAAGACGAGGGCTGCTCAGTTTTGCTTTGCTGTTACAGGATGCATTAACTCTTCACTGTGTATTCCTCATTTCTGCCCACTATCTGAGACTGCTGCTGTTTGTGTGTACTCTAGAGACACTCCAGACTTCTCCAGACACAAAACTAACCTCCCAGGGCACGGCCTCCTTCTTCCCAAAGCTTTTCCACTTCTGCTCAGGCAAACACTGCAGCAGCATCTTAGCTCTGTAGGTTCACACGTAATCATCTCAGCTATTAAAAAAAAAAAAAAGTGTGGTGCAGCAGATGGATGCCTTTCTTTCCTTTCATCTAAGGGAGGAATACATGTCATCCCCTCATGACTGGCCCAGAAGCTAAGTCCCTTTCTTTTCTCCCAGCAAGTGAAGCCCAGCAGACAGACCAGGAAATGTTCTGTTTACAGTGAGACTGCCTCCAAAGTTACAGAAGAGTATATTGGAAGGGGGAAAAGGTTTTCCATCTGTACACTTGCCTAGGTTTCTGCATTACCCTTTCTTACCAGCCAAATCACTGCTTTTAAGGCAAAAGACAGATTTTGTGCTGATCACTAAACAATGCAACAACACTTGGAGACAAGGGATATATGAGCATAATAAAGCAGGTAATTTTACAAAGTGTATTACTCCCAGTGTGTCTGTAAATAAGTACGTAAATCGCACTGAGGTACGGCTTTGGTGACTCAGTGTAGCTGTGATGTAGTCTGTGTATGGTTAATGCCCATCCACTGTATCACCTCCCAGCATGGGAGAAACAGGAAGACCATGGTATCCCTCTTCACACACCTTCTCTTCCAAATCTCCCCAGCCTTTTGACCAAAATCCCTGATTTATAAAATACCAGACTGAATGCTTCACAAATTCATAAGAGAATAGTGAATTTTCTTGCACCAGGAGTGTGGCTCTTTCATCTATTTTGTCTAAGTGACTCTCGCTCCTTGGGGCACTAGCCTCCCATCATTCTGAAGGTTTGACTTGGCAGACTGCTGCTGGACTGCCCATGTGCTCTGCATGCCCTTGAGTTCTTCTGCTCCCCAAAGGCATTAAATATGGAGCAGTCCCATCTGCCATTCCGTTCTTGTGCCATGTGTAATCCAAAATAACAGGACTCTGTAGCAGTGAAAACAGGTTGTGAAAAGAGAACAAGCACAAAAATAAAATTTGAATATTAAAATTTGTTAATCCAAGAAATGCTCAGGAGAGACAATAACATTCAGAATTTAAATATCAAGAGAATGTTCAGTTTCAGATACTGAGAGAGTGTTTGCAGAAGTCAGATCTAACTATAGAAACTACAAAACTGTACACCTCCTACATTTGTTTCCTCAGATGCCTGATAAAATGACACGCTGCTTAGACTGGGCTGAGCTCTTGAGTCTCTGAGCGCAACATGTCCCAGCCCCTTGAGGATCTGCAGGGGAGCTACAGATAATCAGTCTTTTTTCTCCTAAATAAACAAATTCCTCAAGTGTATGAGAGGACATGACACTGTCAGGCATGCCAAAGGAACTACATCAAATCAAAAAGGCACAAAGTCACATTAGGGTGAATAGGACGAGGTGTGCAGGACACCTGCTTTCACTGCTCTGGTGCATGAGAGCCTGAGGTTGAGATGATGACCTTCAGGGCATTCTGCAAGATTCAACTGCTTATCCAAGTCTTTTCTGCAGGTGTGAGGAAGGGTCGTACAATTTATTGCATATATTTTGTTGAAGTTGGTAATTTTTTGTTGTGTGTAGCTCACTCACAGGATGAAATGAAGTCTATGAAAAGTCAAAGTGTATCATTGCTTTCAGATGATGAGTTCCATCTTGTAACTTATAGCATTTTATTTTCACTAAAGGTAAAGATATAAACCAGAACTGCATTTTATAATTTTTGGGCTATTATTTAAAAAAAAATTGCCTTATGTCTTTTGGTATATATTTCTTAGAAACATGAATAAAATTGTGGAAAAGTCTTGATAATATATTGGAATAGAATTTACTTAATTTACTTAAATTCTTTATGTTTTTACTAATAATAGAAGATATTTTGAATAAAAGCAGAGAATTCAGTTGGTTGCTGTTACTTAAACTAATCTGTAAGTATTCAAAAGTGGCCATAAATTTCAGAAAAATCATAAAGCTTAATACAAATAAGGAAATTAATACAAGAACATAATGTGAAAATGCATTATTTATGAAACACTATATTTTTCCTATTTTGAAAGTGTATCATCCAGTCAAGAGGCAAAGTAAAATATGTACCTTAGATGATTAGTTACATATACCAAAGAATGGACATCAAGATAGAGAATATAAGAATATTCATATACTGAAGCTTGTTTGGTAGGAAAAACAAAACACAAATACTAAAGAAAGCCTTTGATTTTACAGCAAAATGATCAGGAGCTTCCAGAGGAAAGCACTAAGAAACCGTTAGCTTCATTAACTCTACATTATAGAAAATTAACATAAATTTTGGATAGGTATTTTTCACCATTATTCACTCAATCACACCATGCATTTTTGAAGGCACAAGCATATTTAACTAGGTCATTTCACACAGAATTAAATGCACATGTCAATTAAACAGTCCTTAAAACATCTTACGTCAGTATAACTGAGATCAATTTTTAGGTACAGCTGTCAGCTAAATAAAGGAATCAAAATTATTGACAGGGTTTACTTTGTAGTTCATGCAAGTTCATTTTCCATTGACTTTGCTGTCATCTTGCTGCTTCTCCCTTCCAGAATAGGTCTGTTCTGGTCTAACATCTTTTGTGCTGTAAGGTGCCATTGTAGAGCGTCAGTATTCTTTCCAGTAAACAGATTCCTCCAGCTCAATGACACTTTTCTCTTGGTTTGTTTGATGAGGCCGAGGTCAGGAAACAAAAGGATTTTGTTCTCCTGATACTGGATATTGCATTGCTAGAGTTGCTTTCAGCAGTCTGTCCTGTTCTCCTATTTCAAACTTAGATTAAATAAAAACACTCCCGCTGTCATTCTCAGCCACATTCTCCTCACTGGTATTCTACAGCACTTTTACACACAAAATAGGTTCTTCCCCGATATCAATTCCAGAAGTTCAGTGGGAGTTTTAACAATAAATGGAATAAGATCTATCTGGCCTGTACCAGAGGGGAAGTGAAGGCTGTGCAGAACTTCAGGCCCTGTTTAGTTTTCAGTTGCTTCTTCCGTTTTGTCTAGTGACACACATTTCCCAAAGGAATATAGACACCTCAGCCACCTTCACCTCCAGTCCACGCAATTTTAAAGGCACTTTTATACACTCTCTACCTTCACTTATCATGGAAATACAAACCTTTAGGAAAGCAGTAGAACAGATGGATACAGGCAGAAACTATTTAGTTATCTCACCTTAATCTGCCCACATTCAATGGTATCTGAACTCAGAGCTCCAGAGTGTGGGCATGTGCTTCCGATACTGCCCAGATCATGCCACAGAGAGGCCCCAGCACGCACTTGTTATCTAACTTTCTGGGATATCTGACTTGCCAAGTACTTCTTAAAAATGATACATCCAGAAGTGATTATTTTCATACTATAAGTCTTTACCAACAAACGGCCGATTTGGAGAGATAGAACCAGACTTTCATCACAGTGATGACCAAAATGAAATCTATAATAGTTTTAAACAGCATTTTAACTGTATTTCCTATACATTTCTTAAAAGACATAACTTAATGGTTACTGAAAAAAGTCAAGGGTAACACCACCAACCACAGCATTTGTACTTTGCTTTACTTTTGCAAACATTTGAGAACAAAGAAAAATCATAATATAATAGTTTCTTTTTACAAATACCATCTTCTTTTCCCATTACAGTTTGACAATGGATTCCCGTGCTCTCTGCTGCAAGTAATCATTGATTATATCCTTCTATCAGTTAGTTGCAAGCAAACTATTCCTCCAATTCTTGCCAGAAATTCTGGCCAGGGAGGCATCTGTAGCAATCACGTCAGGCTTAGCTACATGCTAACAGAATTGTGCAAGGCAGAGTATGCGTTGCATACATTGTATGCATTGTGTGCACTGAGAAACAGCTACAGGCATCTCAGTAGAGATAACAGAAACATGCGTAGTTGGTCTGTACCTAAACAGCACAGGCATTATCATCACAGTGAGCTTCGGCAGCAACATCATGCTCCCCACAGGCTAAGCAGTGGTCACATCCCAAAGTGTTGATAGCGTTGAGGACTCTGGCAGCAAACTTCCTTTACATT
Source organism: Pterocles orientalis (assembly GCA_011057875.1). Lineage (NCBI taxonomy): Eukaryota > Metazoa > Chordata > Aves > Pterocliformes > Pteroclidae > Pterocles > Pterocles orientalis. The sequence goes on from WKFP01015467.1 coordinate 504,653, forward strand.
CAGCAAGCCTGCATATATCTGGACAATCTGCCATGTATATGTTTCTGCTGCAACATTCTGTTGTTCATGACATGACCAGGTCAAAACAAATTTAAATGGACAGCTACGATAATCCATTACCATTTTCAGAACTATTAGCAAAGATGTGTTTTCCCATAGGCTTTTCGTGACAAAACAGATTCAGAATCTTGCATTCCCCTGCAGGCAAAGACTTTCTGGCTGAAAAAGCTCCCTGGCTTCCAACTGGAGAAGCTGGCAGGAAGCAGAGGAACACTTTAGTTCACTTTTATTACATACTGTGTTTTTGTGTTAAGTCTTGAGATCTGCAAGGCAGTTGGAGATATGTCCTTTTAGAACATTATCAGCTTCTCCATCATGGAATTTCTACTCTTTCCCCTTCGTCTCTACAGTTGAAGTAGTGTTAACCTTTTACACACAACAATCTATAAACATGGTGGATAGGTTAAAAATAATTTTTCAGAAATCTAAAGGCACAACAGCAGCCTTTTGTCTTTCCCAAACACAGGACATGCATGCTAACCCATAGTGTAAATATCTCAACATTCAATATCACTGGAAATGTACTTCTCTTGAATTTTCAGACTGCATTGCAGAATAAAGTAGGTGAAATGTTATTTTAAGATCTGAAATTATCATGCCCTTGGCTGAGAGCCAAGCCACACACCCGTTCACTCAGTTCCTCCTCCTCCCC
>WKFP01015467.1:506022-531055 GCA_011057875.1 Pterocles orientalis
TCAGCCTGTTCCCAGCTAACGTTCCAAGAGAAGGGAGAGTCCTGAAACCACACTCACGGAACGAAGATAACAGTACGAGCGTCCCAGACCGAGAGCTGACCAGGGTGGGGTGGGGAAGGCCTTGGGAGAGCAATCACCTGGAGCAAGATGATCCGAAGGAAAAGAGATCTGGAACCAAAAAATTGCCGATCTTCCGGAGTGTCCTCACCTATATACTGGGCATGACGTGTATGTTATGGAATAGATCATTGGCCACTTTGGGTCTCAATCCCGAACCTACAATCAAATCCTGGGCTAGGAACTGGGGCTGTGCTCCCTCCCAGCTTCTCCTGTCTGCAGACAGCCAGAGAAGCTGAAAGACCTTGGCAGTGGCATAAACATCACTTTTTATCAGCTTTCTTCTGAGCCCAAATCCAAAACACAGCCTCTTGCTAGCTATTATGAAGAAAGTTAACTCTGTCTCGGCTTAACCCAGGACACACAAGTATCTAGATCATAAATCTGCGTGATCAGATCCGTATCATGCTCAGTGATACAGAACATATCTTTATGATACACAGGAGAACAAGATGTATATTAGGAAAAAGGCTAAAGGGGCAAATTTCAGCTAATACATCATATAACAGACTGACATTTAGCATTAATTAAAATGCAAGATAAAAAATTCTTAAAATATAATTACAGTAGAGCAAATATTTTAAAGGCTGCTCTATATAGTACACTTCTTTAAAAACTTGAATGGACATTCATATGAAATTATAAGTAAAAATGTGTACTCAGTTAAAATGCATGGTCAAATCATCACTTGTCATTGCATTATTACATAAAATGAATTATCAGGCTTCACTAGTTTGACAATCTTGGCACAGCTTTCATAATTCCTAGATGTTTTTTACTGCCACAGTAAAAATTTTACTGTAGTAAAATTATTAAAATTATTTTTGCTGCATTTGCTGTTCTGTTGGATTTCAAGTCTTTTTAATGTGTATAACCAATTTTTAAAAATATATCCAATAAAATAAAAATAATACCAGCTTTTTCTCATGGATGAGGAATCCAACTATTTTATCATGTTAAAAACACTATTGCAAATAACCATGTTTATTTGTCCTTAAAAAACCCACCACTCTTTCAAATGCCAGTTTATATTTGATAGCACAGAGCTGACCTGAGTTTAATGAAGAACTATATTATATTTATATTAGATGCAAAACTAATTGTACATTACATAACAATAGATGTGTTTATTTCCTACTCTTTTACATATGATAGTTTTTCAAATAAAATCTTTATTAGGAAAATAAGCTTATCCAACTGCAACATGGCTTTTTTCAGCCCTTACAATGGCCTGACATACATTCCTATAGCAATAATATAAATGCTCTCTACAAAAAAAAAAAAGATTCATGATTAGTATAGCAGGTAAAATCAAGATGCCTTGGTCCAAGACTATAGCAATACCCTGTTATGGATATTGTAGAACTTCTATCGTGTGAAACTGATTTTAAATCCAATCTTCAGTGATCTAGGAGGTAAATAGAAGAATCAATGCTGACAGGTCTGAAAATGGATTTAACCTGTACTTACCCTGTAAGTTTATATCTCCTCAGGTTAGCTTCTTCTGAGGCAATGCCAGGCCAAATATGACACTTGGTTTTCTAATCCCAGCCAGGCAAGCAACCCAGGAAATAGTTTTTACATCTCTTCCTTCCATAACCGAACACAGGGAATTCCATCCTCCTAGTGCTAAGTGAAGACAATAGTTCCTCCTGTACAAAAATCAGATGTCATTTAGACTTGATTGTGAGAGAAGGATGCATTTGGTAAAGGTGCAGGAGAAAAAAATAGATATGGTGAAAGGTGTAAAAGCATTAGGGCACCAATACATCATTAAATGTATTTACCAAAGACAAAGACTGTAAGAATGCCAGCCTAAAATGCCCTTAAACTGACAAAGATTAAGTTTGTTGCACAGGGAATGCTGAGACAGGTTCACATGCACAAAGAGGCAATTACTCACAGCTGAGGGCACACATTAGCTCTCACGTTGAATGTTACCTTCTAGGAAGGAGAGAGTGGAGTACAGGGAGCAAAATAGTTCCCAGCGGCCAAATGAGAAAAAGGATGGCAGATTCTCTGATGAGCATCCTCCCCGGGACAGCTGGTACTGCTTGCCATCCCGCTTTCCCTGAAGTAACGCTCCAGGTGGACATTCCAGAAAGAAATGGGGTGGACACGTTCAGAATGATGGCGTTTGTCTTCCCAAGTAACTCTTACGCATGATGGAGCCCTGCTTTCCTGGAGATGGTTGAACACCTGCCTGCCCACGGGTAGTAGTGAATTAATTCCTTGGTTTGCTTTGCTTGTGCACATGGCTTTTGCTGTACTTATTAAACTGTCTTAATCTCAACCTAAGAGTTTTCTCACTTTTACTCTTCCAATTCTCTCCCCCATCCCATGGGGGGGGGGGGAAGTGAGTGAGTGGCTGCATCGTGGTTAGTGCCAACTGAGGTTAAACCATGATAAGGAACCAGAAATGCATAATGTATCCAAGCCCATTTAAAATACACTCCCAGACTTGAACAGTTAAGTAGGAAATGGTACAAACATCACTGAGAACAAATCAGTAATTCCATCTTTCATAATCTCCTCTGAAGTTCAGGGTATATTCTAATAGTCTCCTGTTTAGGCACAATATAAAAGGGATTTTTCCAGTAGAAACCCCACGTCTGTGCCACATATAATGTAGGGCCACTGCAGCTCCCATAGTAGCCACAGACTCATTGGCCTATGTGTCTGTTCTTGATCGGCCACATGATGCACTGAAAAGCACTGTTGCTGAATATTGTGATGGATTCAAGCAGGACTCAGTGATGTCAGCACATCCAACTGCCCTTAGGGTGGCATTAATGCCTAGCCTAATTGTAATTTTTCCCCCAATCTGCCCTACAGTTTATGTAGGGCAGGGTTCAGCTTGGTCAAACATCAGGTGTCTGCAGTAGAGATGTTTGCATATAAACAGGTGCCTATACTTCAGCTAAATCAAGAAGCAAATAGGGACAAATGCATGCAGAGGAGAATTTATCTCATCCTAAAGGAAACATGTTTGGTTTACTGAAAGCCCCGCTGAGTTCCCTGCCTGCACTGACAAGCTCTCCATTGGCTATAATAAAAGTTCAGACAATTTGTTCAGGTGGGGATTTTTAAATTGCAGACACTTAAACTTAGAGTAAGCCAAACTGCACTCCTAGATTTCATACCATGGTGTGCATTTGCATTTAAATAACATGGGAGGTCTGGACTAAAATCAAGACATAGGACAACACATGAAATGCACCATGGATGTTTGTTCTCAGTTTCCTTTGGCAAGTGAGGAAAAAAGTATTTTTTCTGCCTTACAGTGTTGTTCAAAGACAAAATGCATTCCAGGCAATGATATAAAAACATGAAAATATTGTGGACCATTAAAGTACCTCTTTATATGTAAAAGGGACAAATATTTTAATAAGTCACAGAAATTTCTAGTTTATTTTCTTAGTCTTTGCATGTTAAATAAAAACTCATATAATACAGACTTGGATGAACACTGTTGGTTACTATTTATTGATTTTTCCATTAAAAGACTATTCTTAGGCAGCCACCATAGAACCTAATATTATGGTGTTCTTGCTTGTCACTGCTAGGAGAGACAAGGCTAGCAGAATAGCAAATTTCAATGGATTCTTGAAAGTATTTTTAGTATAATATCCTGTGTTAATGCTGGTTAAACCCTTATTTATATCCTTCAGCCTATGGTCTTGTAACAAGATATTGAAGAGAGAGCACGTTTTTGTCTGTTGCTTTCTTGTCTAATGCCAAGTGGGAGACACCAAGGTTCAGGATCTCAGGTGTTAAGATTTAACATTTTAAGGTCTAACCCTGTTAGAAATTGAGTGTTGTGTCATCCTTGAAACTGTTCTACTTGTAAATCCAAGATACAAGAGTATAATTCAAATGGTTTGCTCAAGAGAATGCTTATTAAAAGGCTGAAAATCTTGTTTAGAAGAAACAGTAAGCAAAGTATACCTATCCTGAGCTCCCTAACAGTTGAGTAAGTGGTTAAAAATGTGGATTATTTATAACACAAGAGCATTTATCTTGCTTCCCCATGTCTTTCTCTCAGTGGTCTATCAATTAAAAAAACAGTCCTTTAGGCAACTTTCAGACTTAGTATTCTGATCCCCTAGGATATATAATATCAAACAAAAGAAGGAGCCTATGCTATCTAAAGACCTCATATCCCAGTCCTTTATAGTCTTGTGAGTAATTTCAAAGATGAAGTTGTGAAGGACATCATCACCATATCAAAGATATCAATCAAAGATTCTTCAGAATTTCAGTAATGAAATGTTGAATAAGACATATCATTTGGGTGAGGAAAAAGGTGTCTAGTTTTTTTTTCATCACTGTGTCTTTTGCACTCTTGCCCATCTCTCTACTCAGGGTTCTCTCTGCCCTTCTATAATCTCTGGACAAATTTCCCTATTTCCCCTCAATAAAATCAAAGGTTTTAGAGGCCTCTTTGATCTTGGCTGCACCTGGCTGAGCATAAAAGAGCAAATGTTTTAGATCCTGATTTGCATGTCAGCTATTCCAGCACGACATATCAGACAGTATCAAGCTCACTCTGCCTTTGAAGCAACAGGATTTAAATTTTTTCATAGTTTAACTAGATATGAACTGACAGACTAAAGTCTATCTGTCACAGCAGGGCAATGGTTAGGCTATAAATGTGTTAGACCTCCTCTTATTATTTGTGCTTGGAGTGTCTGGTCTGATTGGCTTTAAGAGTTCCTTCCAGTGGGACCTTACCTGAATTGGTGCACAGCAGTGTGTCTGACTTCCTTCAGTGTTCCGCTGGAGCTTTACTGGGAATAGCAGCTCCTAGTCCTGCTTCTTCAGGCAACAATTTACAGAACTGTTCTTTTCCAAATTGTCTATGTGAGAGGAGAGAGCTCCAGCAAACGAGAGACTGGCTCTCACAAATACTAGGCTAATGGCAGCTCTGGCCTCTCCTGATTTCCTGTAGCCTCCACTGGCTACAGTCCATGATTTTCCCTCTCTCTGTCTGGGCTTCAGGCTGCTGTATCCCATGCTCAACCCCAACAACTTCAGCCTTTTAGGCATGTATTTGGTTCCTCCCATTGGCTTTTCTCTGGAAGATAAGACAGCAGTACACATCAACTTTAGCATTTATAAGTAATTGAGCATGGTGGGAAAGGAAGTATGAAAGAGAAGAGTAAATTTTAAACTAATGAAGGTTTTGCACAGGTCATAGGTGTCTTCCCACATAGGGATCCTTCTACTCAACATATTTTCTACACCTTTCAGACCCACCCCTGCTCAGACCTGTAAGGGTCTGGGCAACATAATCAGCTTTCTTAGCACATAAACGAATCACCTCCCTATCAATGTAGACCAACAGGGCACTGAAAGAGCATTAACCCAGAACAAAGTTAGTAAATGCTTTAGTAGTTCTCTTGTTTTCCTTTATTAAAACTAGTTACAGTAAAGAATACTTGCTAAATTTGTTACTTGGTTAAGCCAAAGTGCAAACAGCTATACACATGTGATTAAATTCCAGACAAAAATTGGTACCCTGAGTTTCCTGAAGTGTCTCTGTCCTCCTGTATGACATAAATTTAAACCTCTTGAACATATAAACTATACCCCACTGAGAGAGAATGATGTGGAAAGGTCACAGAAGTTTAAATTACAGCCAAAAAAAAAATAGTGTGCAGAGCAGTGAAGACACTCACTTTACTGGCAGTACGAGCATAATTTAAAATTGGTTTTCACTAAGCCGTAGTTTGGCTGAACAAGCAGAAATTTTTGAACTGAATTCAGTGTTCTAATTTCAGACAAACACGGTTGAAATCAAGCCATATACATGAAACACAGCCAAAATTCGTGGGTTTGATACATCTGGACTAGTGGATTCAACACAAGACACTACAAAATAAATTACCTTGAAGAAAATGGTCTCCTAGTAATCCTTTTTAGACCCTTAATATCTAAGGTATTAGAGGATACAGAATATGTGAAAGTTGCAGCTATACACTTAGTCTGAAATCTGTAGAAACAGTAGAAGCAAAACTGGACGGAAATATTTCAAGAACAGTGCAATCACTGACAGACAAACTAAGATGAGCAGAAATAGGCATGTTTTCTGAAGTTGCACAGGAAGGAAAAGAACTAACTGTCCTTTACACTTACACATTTGCTATGTTCTTCTGTAGAACAACTATTTTTTAAATGTATTATTTCCTCTGGAAAAATAATTGCTTTTACAGTTGCCTTCTCTGAACATCTCTGAAATCTTCCCAGATCCAGAGATGTTCACAAAGGAAAGGACCTCAAGTAAGAGGGCAGACAAAAACTCACCATAATGAAAGTGAGTTCAGAAGTTGACAACACATGTTTATTCCTGATCCTCTTCTTCAGGAAGACTGACCATCTCTGCTCTTCAGAGAACAAGTTAATTTCAGGTCTTTATACCTCTGGCTCCAATCATGGGCAAAACCTTGGTACCATCACATATGGAAGCAAGCTAGAAGCCTGTAAAAGCAAGGAAATTTTGGTTGTCTCTTAACTGGATGTTATAATATTCTTATCTGACAACCAAAATGCTGTTTAACTGCTTATCATTACACTTGTCTCTTCTAAACAGGACTAGCGTATTCATTCTGGACAAAGCACAGTAGCTTTTTCCAGTGATCTCTCTGCACCAGCAGCATAATGCAGGATTAATAAAATTCCATCTGTATTCCTAGAATATTATTATAGAACCAACTCTCTTTTTTAATTGGCTCTAATATATAGATGCATTTTTAATCTGCATTTGGCTTCTGCATGTCACATAAGAATCACCAAAACTTTAGCATCAGGTTTTCTAGCAAACAGTGTCAATTCTAGTGGCATCCTGTAAATCATATTAGCACAAAGAACAATTTTTTCCAGAGACTGTAGTGTCTACTAGATGACAGGAGACTGTTTTTCTTTCTTCATGTTTCCTTCAATCAGAGATTTACTTTCAGTGATTCTGTAAATCTGGCCAAGCCCTTCAAAGTTTCGTTGAGCTTGTATTTCTGGCTCTGTAGTGCTTCACAGGGCTGTGATCTGAAACTAAGAGCATCCTAGAAAGTCACTCCATTGCTTTTTCTACTGCAGAGTTGGATTTTTTTGTTTATAATACTTTATCACCAACAGGACAAAAATGGTCTTCTGAAGCATTTCTGGAGTCTCCTTTCTTGTTACCTAACAATTCAGATGATTTTGCTAATACAAAAGATGAATTTTACGGGACAGATTTAGGGAAGTCAAGCAATTTTGAGACAGCTGATGGCCCCTACTTCCCCTTACCCTCCCATTTCAGTTCAGCACTGTAGATTGGGACAGATTAAGATTTTCTTCACCTGATGAATGGAAGCTAAGAAATAGCGTAGTGTGGTATGTGGCATATTCGACAGTTGCTACGGCTCCGAGTCCCCTACCTCTCCCTTGTTAGGCTGGTGCTGAATCCTGCTCTGAAGCAGATCATAAAAAAAGTCATCCAAGTGTGACTGACATCAGATTATGATATTGTTGATACTACCTATCAGAAGCAGTAGATCTCCAGAGTTTTAAATACAACATGCAAGCGAGAAGAATGCTATTATGGTGCTTTACAGCTATTTGCCCCTTACCATTAAACCCACACTAAGTAACTGAAGTCTGCAGTGACACACCTCCCTGTTTGCAACGAAATACTGTGCAATTCCAGGCTGTTTTGATTTTAAGATATAAATGTCAGAGACAGAAAAACTCGAGCATGATGCATCAGTTGCCTCATATGTGCCTACATCAGATGTGTGAACAGCTCACTGAGCTCTGAGGGGAAGCCTTGCCAAATTTTCTAGCTTTTAATAAAAAAGCCTTAGCAGACCATTATAAGAAAAATAACACACAAGCTTACTAAAAAAGGAAAGGATATTTTCTCAGAAAACACATTTTTTACCTTAGTCATAAAGGGAAGTTCATTGGCTTCACCTTTTCCTAGCAAACTTAGCAGGCTACACAGAAAAAGAGCCATGTTATATTTTGTCAGCAGTGGCTAGAACACCTAGAAACCACACATAGGTGTATTGGGTCTGTCTGAGCTGGAGTCAGTACCCCCCCAGCAGCCCTCACAGTGCTGAGTGTGACCCTGGCAGCCAGCAGGGTGTGTGTAACACAGCTTGGGAGGGGGCGGAGCCAGGACAGCTGACCCGGATTGGCTGTTCCATACCATGTGACCTCAGCTCAGCCATAAAAGCCAAGGGCAGGCAGCAGGAGGGGGACATTGGTGACTGTGTTTGTCTCCAGGAGCAGCTGCTGCACATACTGAAGCTCTGCTTTCCTGAGAAGTGGCCGGACATCACTTACTGAGGGGAAGCAGAGAATAACGTCTTTGTTTACCTCTTGCTTCTGTGCATTTGCTTTAATTAAACTGCTTTTATCTTGACTCCTGAGTTTTTAATCTTATTCTCCCCCTTTATTTTGCCAAAGGGGGAGTGATAGAGGGGCCTGGTGGGCACCTGGTATCCAGCCAAGGTTAACCCACCACAATAGTGCAGGACATTACACAGAACTGTATCACTGTATCACAAAAGGAAGAAAATAGCTGGACAACAAAGCACAGTTATGCTTTTTTCAGTGAAAAAAACCCACCTAAATAAAAGCAGCAACAAGTAGTATGTATTTCAAGTAATAATGACTGTGTATTTGGAATAAGAGAATCTTTAGAAGTGTAATAAAAGTAGGATGGTCTCATGCTATCTGCTGTTTGCTACTCTTTGCCAACTAACTAACATAAAATAAAAATCTAGGCTTTCTAATACAGTCGTATAACATTGACACCCCAGTACTTCTACAGGCCTTTGACCATGACTATAGTTTTATTAATAAACGCTATTTTCTTGCATTATCCAGTGAAGTTATTTTTACTTTTTTTTTAATGTGACGAACATAAGAATAAAGCAACTCAATACTCATATTTCTATCACTTTCCAGTTTCATGCAGTAAAAATGACTGACCATGCTTTCACTGCAAAATGTTTTTTAGAAACAAATCTCATTGGAGTACTTCACTGACTCTTGCTGAAGTCCAATTACCTGTTTACTTTCTGTATAAACACAGCTAAGTATGTCCTTCTGATACCAACAGATGCACAGCTGTGAGACAGAATTTTGTTTGTTTGCTTTTTAAATTTTTCTGAGTGTAACATAGTATTCCCACAGCCTTCTTTTACCCACTGAGTATGAGACTGAATGGAAAGCACTATGACTTAACAAATGCTTTTATTATCCAAGGTTAAGGGCCATTAAGAGCTTGTCTAAAAACTACAGAGCTCTAATGGGGCCATCCAAATTCTCTTTATGCTCGCTAGCTTGGGCACTGGCAGCAATCTAGTCATGGAAGTCAGTCAACATATGCTGCTTCTTGACTAAAATTAGCTTATATGTCCTATAACTCTAACACTTAAGGGATATGTAATATAATGTAATACTGTTTCAGCTATCACTGTATTCCAATTCTTTTTTAGCAGCAAGTTCTTTGTGCATAGTGTCACACATGTATATGCATAGCATCATCCTGCATTTATGCTAGATACACACATATGTAACGTGTCAGCCACTGGGTTATGCATTATTAGAAAGGTGCCATGATTTTGTATCACCATGTGTATGTATATACAGTCACTAGTACTAGAGAGCCTCATGGTAGTCAAAATGTTAGAAAAAATGAGTTTTCTTGCATGTGGCTGTGTACACATAAATAATTATGTCAGGAATTAATGGATAAAATAAAGAGCTATAAAATACCCATCCCTCCTCTGTTCCATCTCCTCCCTCCCCCTCATCTCTCTTCTCTCTGGATAGCAGTTTCCCAAGTCTTTCTTTTTTCATAAGGCTTTGTTTCTGTCTCTACTACCACTACCCTTCACCCTCGAAGCAGCACCTCAGAAATCCAAGCAGCTATCCAGATTGATAATGTGTGCTGCACATTAGGAGCAAATTCATTTTGGTTACATCCATGCCAGCCCACTGACGTCAACAGGGCTGCACAGTAGCAGGCAACGATGGGAACAGAGCCTAAGGGATAAGTATTTCAAGAAGGAATCCCTGACTCACGACCTTAAAAAGTGGAAGCCTTCATAAATCACTTTTCCCGCTATGGGATTCTTCCCTTAATGTCTTGCCTTTGATGAGTAGCCTGAGCCACCTTCTCTTTCCAAAGGGGGAGGAAGGGCACAGCAGGGAAGAGTGTAACAAGCTGACATTTCCCTTACTCCTTTCTCTAAACGGTATGGAAAACTAAGGCAAAAATTTGAAATTGCTCTTTTCTCAGATACTTCTCAGTATAGAGGAGGCAAAGTATTTGCTAATTGATAGAATTAAATTTCAACAGCAGTATGAAAACATGAACAAACCCTCCCACGTCCAGTTATAAATCAATACCCATTATATGACTTGTTCTGCGAGGCTGATTAGTTCTAGAAATGTCCCACATGCACATACACTTCCCAGCTCAGATGTGTCAGGGCAGGCCTGTGCGATTCAGGATAGCACTCACACTTCACATGGCTTTGAATCATAACTGTATCTCCATGTATTGGAAAATTCAGCTACATTCATTTCTCTGTGGCACCACTGAAGATATTTTGTAATGGTGGCTTAATTTGAGGCAGTAAACTGACTGTAAACAATTATTTTAGGAAGCAAAAGAAAGAGGCATACTCAAGAAAGAAGATACTTGTATTCTCTCCTTTCACCTGAGGATGTTAAAGCACTAGTTGTGGATGATAAAAATCATGCACTTGTCACACTTCTGCCCTTCCTTTCTAGAACCAGCCAGCTTAGCAGAAGCAGTAGAATCAAAACAGGGCAGAGCAACAGTAGCCTCGACTGTCTGAAAATCAGTCAACAGTGAATGGCTGCTGCAGGACTGGCCTAGTATGTGCGTCTATTTATAGAGCATCGAATACCATTGGTGGCACTTAATCATAGTATTTAGCTTACTACCAGATACATCCCTCTTAAATGGTTTCTGGTAGTATTATCCACCTCCACTATTAGTTCACTACTATCAGTTCCCTGGAATAATTCCCAACTAAAGATATTTTATTCTGCCCCACATTTCTGGACACTAGGTGGTCAAATCCCCTCTTTCAGCAGGCTCTGCCTGGGTCCAGCAGAGACTTTCACCCACTGACGGGGTGGTAACTGCCTGATTTCCTTGCCAGGACAGCCTATTCCAGCAAATAGACATCTCAACTTAGAATCAGTGTAAACACAAAGTCAGGAAAAGCTTAGGTTTGCTTAACCAGACCTTAAGCCCAGCTGTACAGAAACATGAGCTTCCTCAGGACAAGTCACCTTAGTCAGCACAGACTTAACATCTCAGAAGAAACTGGTGCTTTGCGAACAACAGCCTCTTGATAAAATCTGTCCCTTACCTCTGCACTCTCAAGAAGCTACACAAATTTCCTCTCACTTATAAAAATTTGTGAAGAGACCAGAAGATCTCTGCTGCTTCCTAGATTTGACATTTAATACTTCTGTCCACAGAGAATATCAGCCTCTGTACCAGCCTGGCTCCCCTTCCTGCTTTCTGCCACAGGATTTAAATGAGTGGAATGTTATAGGAGAACACAGAATTCAAACTTCTGTAATTATATAGAATATAGAGATATTTTACAAGTCAACAGGCCATACCATGGCGAGGAAAGATAAGACAACGAAAACGCCAGTATAATTTTTATTTTTGACTTTTTTATGCAACTGTAATTTTTATTTTTATAAGCCCTTTTGTAAAGATGTAAAGGTTTGTATTAGTGCATCTCTGTCATGAGGAAACCTTCTCCTGAGAATTATTATGTATTTAACTAAAACATTTCTTGCAATATACAAGTTATAAGTTGGAGCAAAGTTGTAACAGCAACTTTACTGCAACTACAAGCAAACTCACAGGGAAAAAAAAAATAACGGCTGTGGCCATTACACATTTCACAGCAAATGACATCATGGAATTGAATGTTGACATGGTTGAAAGCTTCTCATACATTTCGTCGAGACAGGCTACACAATGCTAAGTCTCACTGTGTTCCCTCACAGCAAGATTGCCGGTCCACACAATGCTCTTCATGCCAAGCCTCTGCAGCGCTCAAGATGAGCCAGACATAGCTGCAGTAAGGGAAAACATAGCAGCATCTTAAAGAACCACTTCTCAGGTGAATAAACTGTGGCTGTAGCAGCAGATTTTAATACTTGCTTCATGGATATGAAAAAGCCATGTATAGAACATTGATACTGAAAACATTGCCAAAAAGTATTTTGAAAACATTTGTGGGAATACCAGTATCTTTGCTAAACTGAGGGAAAATGCTGATGCCTTTTGGACAAGGGATATTAAAGAGGTGTGGTCTGTGTCCTCATTATCTGGGATTTATCTTACAGAAAAGAAAATAATATGGAATGTATCTGTCCTGCTTCCTTCCCTACTGCCTGTTTGGGGTCATCAGGAGGCCTGGAGGGGTGAAGAAAGGACCTCCTCCCAGACACCCTCCTCCCACCACCACTCCACAGCTGCTGTGTCCACTCCCAGCTCAGGAGGATGCAGCTTCTAAGAATAACCAGGTGGGAGGGCAAGAGCTGAACGATGCAAAGGTATGCGGGGTGTTCTCTGTGGGACAAGTCAGACTGCCCTAGACTGCAGTGCTGTGACCCTTTGTTAGGAGCTTGTCCTCCAGCTGGTTGTAACTTTCAAACTGGAAAATCTGATGACTGTAATCACTGCATCATTTTTATCTAAGCAAAAAGTTCATTTTGGTAGTGTTTAGTATTTCTGGTCCTTTATGTATTGATTTGTAACTGCTCCTGCTTCCTAAATAAACAGTTATAAAACAAATTGAACACAGTCAGGAGAAAAAGCAGATACTCTTGAGAAACCTGAACCACAGCTTTTTTGAAGCCCAGGATGCTGATACTGCTATATTTAGTGCCTTGTTTGGTGGGGAAGAACAAACCACTAAAAGATTTTTTCGGCTTCGATTGAATGCTACATCAGAACAAAAGTAATTTTACAGATGACAGTAAAGTAGCCAGAAAGTGATACCCTTTTTATTTACTATCCTTTTGGAAGATCAGCTGCTTGCTTTTATTGGGAGAAAATACTGTCAAAAAGAATTTCCTAACCTGGAAGTATGTTATGATGAATACTAGTTGTACTAACTAGTCCATCTGGTTATTTAATTATGAAAACTAGGAATTTTCACATGCATTTTTGAAAAGTAATCTCATTTCCTGATAGTTTAAAATAAAAATAAAGAGCTTATTTTGACAGTTTCACAGTGTAGAACTCACTAAACAGTTAGACAGGCTAATCAGAACAATGAAAACGGTGAAAAAATTGTATGTAAAGGTGAAAACCAGGCTGTGAAGTGCCACCAAAAATAAAATAACATTCTGTCCCTTTAAGATACCAAAAATAAACCAGAATGCTCTCCTCATCTACATCCTGATACTGCACTCGGCTCGACAGTCACAGGAGTCTGACTGTGGGGACTTCATTGCCGGATTGAGGCACTGAAGTGTAAAACAGAGACATAAAGCAAGACTAACATTAATGCAAATCCAAAGTGAAGAGAACACAAAGTTCACACAGCAGCAAGGACAGAATATTATTCCAGCATTTCCATTTCTTCTGTTTATTTGCTGCTCATTTGTATCTTTTTTTCCTGATTATGCATGGCTGCCACTAATGAGGTTTGTCAGTATTCCAGCAACAAACATCTCTGAAGGTACTTTGTGCATGGTGTTTGAATGGGAAAGCAGGTGAGTGAACAAGGAAGTAAATGGAAGATCACATTAGTAACCATAGCAGCCAGCAGCACTTCGTCCCAGGAGAAGCTTCCTCTGGTGGAGGCTGGGTTTCCTTTTAATGAGTTTACTGCACTGTTTCACAGTGATGGGGCAAGTATTCCAAATGGTCCATGTGACAGGACCTTCTCCTGTTTTGTGTCACTAGTAAGACCTTTCTGAATGCTGTGCCTTTCCTAATGAGAAGCATTATTTTGCAGCACCCAGGGACTGAATCTCTTGCAAAGATATATTTACTAATGACCAAGATTTCTCTGTGATTCATTAAGTTGCACATACACAGGTAATGCAGATGAACAAATCTGGGTTGTAATTGCAGAGAACTCCCTGAGCCGGCAGAAGATTGCAGCCACATTATTTTAACTGACGCACATTTATTTGATCATGTCAGATACTTAGAAGCCAAACTCTGTTCTCCTAGATGATTTTGTCAAGGAACTATATAACAAAGGTCACCTTTGTGGATGTGGGAATTACATTTTGCCATAATGACAGTGCACTTAGCTTTTGAGTATAACAGAAATTACGCATTATTGCCACAAGTTAGAAACAGAAAGGTCAAAGAGGCAGAAGTATGTCTCATTTTCACATGCACTTTCTGGAAAAAAACAGATCTAGAGAAAGAATGTCAAGCAAGAGTGAAGTGAACTTTAATCTCCAGTGCTTAATCCTCTGTTCTTTGGGCCGCTCTACTTCTAGTAAAATCACCATCACAGCGGTTTCATTCTGGCCCTTTTACTTGCTTTGGCCTCACACTTTGCCTTCACTTTCAATTTGTTTACTGTCCTGGGCAGGTAAATCCTCAGAGTACCACAATAAGCATTAGTTCCATTCTTCTTCAAATGAGGTACATCTACCACAAACACCAGTCAGTGAAATGTTTTTAACATAAAACAAAGACTTCAAAATTAGTGTTGGTATCTCTTTCACAAGCAATATTCAGAAGGATCTGAGAAAATACTACTTGCAACTGATCAAAGCACAAACACCTGTTTTACTGAGGGAATAATTTCCCTTGTTAATACAAATTAACTAGTTCAAACATGTGGTGTAGAAGCAAGAAAGAAAATAAGCTGTTCTTTTGATTAGCTTTTCAGAAATATAACAGAGGGAGAGACAATATTACGAAGTCATGTATTTGTAGGGGAAAAGCCACGAACACTGCAGGGCAAGTGATTTCGCTAAAAGCATACACCAGTTTCTCAAGCAGATAAGCTGCATGCAATAAGTGTATTTGCAATCTCTGTTGTTTCCTTCTCCTCACATTGTTCTCACATATGCCCAAGTCAACTCTTACCACTTTCAGTTTTTTTCAAGAAGTATTTAGTCACTTTGGCCATAACTACTACGGGCACATAGTCACTAATGTAGTAGGAAGCAGGAATCTAAACAGATGTTAAACATCTTAAAATCTAGAACTCTAATGCCTCCGATGTCTACCGCATTATCAATGTGTACTCTATCACCATTGTCCCTCTGATAACTGTGGAACTTTATTGGGGCCCAGCTTTAAATCCTGCCTTCCCACCTCGCAAATCTGAGGTGGACTAAACCACAGAGTATCACTGCCTCTAGAAGAGAATTCAGCATGAAGTGAGCTGCTGCCCTTGGACCAGTCTCTCAACATTTTCACTGCAATTATGAAACAGGGTAACTCAATAAGGATTGAAAAGTAGCAGAAAATATGGCTGTACATAAGAAGAGTAAATCTTTCCACACCAACCAATTCATCTTGACATCTAATGCTATTTTAAACAATGAGCGGGATGTTTCAAGCAGAGTTGTACTGGTACAGTAAGTAAATCAGAAGGGATAGGAGACTCTGTGATAAGTAGTAAGATCTAGAGCATTTGGTAATTCAGTTGGGCAGGTAGGAGTAGGCTCAGAGGCCAGCAATGGGTCAGGTGTCATTCAGTAAGAACAGGAAGGAGAAATGGAGAGCAATAGATCAGGAGGTCTAATGTGCAGACAGAAAAGAGGCAAGAAATGTAGAAAAGACAGATAGGTCATGCAAGTTAGAGACAGCATATAGGTAATTTTTGGGGTTTATTTTTAAAATGAGAAATGAAATAAACGTTATGGCATATTCAAACACAAATAGTTTGATAAATTGCTCAAAAGTGAAACACTGCATAGTAGGCAGAACAGACCCATGACTGATATGATCAAGGTTCCTCTTTTGGCTTGACTGTTAAGTCACACTGTGACCTTTAGCAAGTCACTTCAGGCTAGATCCAATAAAGGATTCAGGCACCTTAAGCCCAACTTAGGCAGATTTGAGGTACCTAAGTCTAAAAGTACGACCTACACACCCTGCTCAGTTGCGTACTAACCCTGGAGGAGCTTGTCACTCCAGAAAGGTGTACACAGCTGCTGCTCAGTTCCCTCTGCACAAACACTGCTTGAGCAGTAGCCTGGAAACGGCAAATGTTATCTGAGTGTGTGTGTCCCTTCCCCCTGTCCTTGACTGAAAGAGTCAGTCACAACAGGAGCTGTGGTCCTCTTTTCACCTTAGAGAATACAGACAACCTTTGCATCCATGTGGGACCTACACCCACCAGTGGGCTCCAGCCTCTGGATCCGAGGAAGATGGTTCTTGCAGCCCCGCCTTGGTTACCTAAGGCGTGGAGACAGCAAGGAGCTCAGAAATATCCCTGTGATTACCAAGCTCAATACTGAGCTGTTCTTAACTGTTACCGGGTCTTACAGGTGAGCTTCCTTCCCTTTAGAAACTCTACGTGGTGCACCAAGTAGCATCGGCAGCTCACACAGGTTCTCTAATGGAAAAACTGTATAGATACTGCAGGTTTTAACCTGTAAAAGTAATTACTTGCTTCTATGCACAAAATTACACTTATTTATGTGGAAAATAAATTGTGGTATTTGGATGAAAAAAACTACTGAAAGTATTAAAAGAAAGAAAACTTTAAAAAGACATTTTCTGCATACTTTGGAAATTTGCTTTCATTCAAAATCTAGGTAAGAAGCAATACCACTAAAGACATTGGATTAATTACATGGCACAGTTTAAGTGGAATAACTCATAAAAATATTACAAAGTATGAATATTCCATAGATTCTTTGAAAATAGAATGGCTAAATGGAGAAGTATCCTAAAAACCAACCAAAACAATTTCCTGTTTCAGCTTCACAATCTGTATATTTTGACATTATAATTTTATATTCATGAGTTAGGTTCGTGATGAACTATGTTCCTAAAGAGTGATGATATGCACACAGAATATTTTATGTATATTAGTAATTGTTCATGTAAATAAACAGATTAGAAAGTAATTTTGTGTTAACTCATGGAGAATTGCTAGTTTTGAGAAAAATTCCTGTTGTTTCATAGCTTGTAAAATTCTTTTACCCTTGCAGTTTCAGTGATAATCTCTTGAAAGTGAAATCCAAGTACAAAAACCTATGTTACAACAGTGTTAGGTCTGTAAATAGGCGCATGAAAATGGGAGATGCTGCAAGTGAACATGAATTATTAGTAGTAACTGAGATGAAGAAAATTGGGTTTTAGACCAACATCACTTTAGAGTTTGAATAGCAACATTAGCTTGACCACACAGCACTTACTGTGCATTAAATGATACATTTTGCAATCTAACCAGCAATAAGAAAATGCTGAACATATATAATGCACCCAAATTAAAGGTGACCTGTAGAGAATCACTTTTATGTCCTTTCTCTTAGTATTTATGTGATATTCTCATAGTGTAATCACTATTTTTTCTGCATGTTAGTTGTATTAGAAATTCAGGCACTCTCTGGTTTAGAAGATTTTATGGTATCCAGAGAACTACTGAACTGTGACAACAGAAAAATCAAAGCAGCAAAAATTGCCTAGTTTTGTCTGTCAGCTAGGTGATAAAGGACAGCCTATGCAATTGCTGCTAAAGAAGGGAATGGATTTCAAGTATAAAGTGCTTCTGATTTTGTTTGCTCTGGTTAAACTAATTTTAGTAAAATATGGAATTTTATGAAATTAATAAGTTCCAATTAATTTTGTAGAAAGTATTTAAAGTCTTAGTTTACATGAAGCTGTACAGAGTAATACACAGATTACCTGAGACTACCTAAAAGATTATTGCAAACTTGAGTGAGTCCTTTGGTATGAATGGCATGAAAACACAAGAGTTGAGGAAAACAAAGGCTTTGAAAGGTGTTCTTTCAGATATCTTAAAAAAATACATGGAACAAAGATAACACTCCTGCTTCCCTTTGTGCATATTTTTGCTGACTTCTGCTTATTCCTTCACCTACAAGTCACTTGTACCGTTTGCAGGCTTATCAGGGCTGTAACGCTTGGGCTTCAGTCACTGAGCAGTGACTTCTTACAGTGTTCCTGCTGCACTTCACAGGCTGGGAAGCTTCCACCCACTCCGCGCCCAGACGCGCCGCTGCGCCCCGCCGCCGCAGCCTGTCCCAACCGCCGCTCTTCCTCGCTCACCGGGGCGTAAAGGAGCACGGCGGCGCGACGGAGACTTTGCCCTTCATACCATTTTGACCTGCCGCGTGTTATCTCTTAACAGCTATTTTAACGCCTTCGCCATCTAACACGAGGCACCACGCACGCCGGGGCCGCCGGACGTCCCCTGACACCGGGCACCGGCGGGAGGGCACCTCCCGAGCCTGCGCTCCCCGAGGCCCACGGCGGGCTCGGCACCGCTGGGTCGCCAACGCCTCCGCCCCAGAGCGTCCCGGAAGGGCGCGGCGGCCGCTCCCTGTTGCTCTCCGCCTCCTCACCCACCTTCCCCCTTCTGCCCCCCCACATGGGGCGCCCACCTCGCTTCTCCCGCCCCACGTTCCGCTCCGCCGCCGACCCCAAGACCGGAGACAGGTGAAGGCGGTGAAAAGAGGAAAGATTTTCAAACGCTTTTCTCCTCTCAACAGGTTTTACGCTCCCGCCTTCCGCTCCGCTCACCCCCAGGCCGCCCACCACCACGGGCAACCCCCAGCCGTGCAGCCGTTAACCGCCGTTAGCACCGAGGGCCCCCCCGACCCACTGCTGCCGGGCCGCCGCTCGGCGCCGTGTGTGGAACGGGGAGGGGACGGGTGCCGCTGCGCGCATGCCCGCCCGCCCCGCGTGACGTGCGCTGCTGGGGCCGCCCGACGAGATCAAAGCGGGAGCGGCGGGACGCGGGCTGGGCCGGGATCGGGAGGGTTCGCGGCGTGCGAAGGGGAGTGCCCCCCTTCCCCCTCCACCCCCCGTATAAAGCCCTCGGCGGCCCGCGCGGCGCGGCCAGAGCAGTACAGGGAGTGGGAGGCGGGGGACCTCGTCCCGGGAGCCGGCTGGCTTGGCAGCGGCTGGCGGCACTGTTTCCTCTCTGCCTCCCCTCTGCGAAAGTGTTGTGGCGGCGGCGGCGGCAACGCCGGGGGACATGAGGGGCCGCGGGGCGCCGCGCTGCAGCGGTGGCGGCGAGCGCATGGCATAGCCGGGGACGGTGGCGAGCGCCCGGCCGGAGGAACAGCGGTTTGTCGAAGCGAGCGCGGCTCCTGCATGTGGAAAGTGAGGAGAGCCAGGGAGCCCGGCGGCACCGGCGAGCACCCGGCGGCGCAGACCTGAGTGCCCGGGCAGCGGCGGCCGCCCGCCCGCCATGGATTGCAGCCTCCTCCGGACCCTCGTGAGCCGATACGTGAGTACCGCCGCTGGGCCCCTCCCGGCGGGGCCCCCGCCAGCCCCGGAGCCCGTGAGCCGTCTGTGAGGAAGCCCCCTGTCCCCTGGGGCTTTCCCTCAAAGCGCAGCTCGTACCGTGGCGGAGGGCAGAGCCCCGCCACCCGGTGCGGCGGAGGGGCAGCTGCCAGGCTGCGGCTCTCTGCGGGGCTGCATCGCGCCGTGGCCCCGGGCTTGCAGGAAAGGCTCGGTCAGGAGTTTGACGGTCCCATGACTGGCAGGGCGGGCAGGGGAGCCGTGTGGGCCGCTGCGCGTGATTTTGTGTGTGAAAAAAATGGTTCATGGGTTCCTGCTGCTGCCCCTCTCCGCGGGTAGCGGCTGCGGGCTGTCCTTCGCTAGACCAGAACGGGTTGACCCGAGTTCAAACCACTCTAGTTTACAGTGTGCTGAGATACGTGTTATCAGGGCATGTAAAACCTCTAGGTTGTGGTTTGTTTTGTTTTTTTTATAGGGTTGGTTTTTTTTTTTTCCTTTCTCCTAGTTATATTGTTTCAGTCAAGCTGTATTTTGTGGAATTGTCCGATTTAAATACGCTGGTGAATGATCAGAATAGTCCAAAGATTTTTAGTGTGTGGTAAGATTCAAACACACTGAACTTGGTGGGCTTTGGGGAAAGAGAGTTAATCTCTTGCTTGATGGTCAGCATGTTTTCCCCCACCCTTACTGTCTGAAAGAGCAAATCAGTAGTGTATTAGACTGGATCCGAGCATAGGCTGAGGTGCATCAGTGTGTGTGAATCCAGTTTCATTCAACTCCTAACAAATGTTCAAGATAACAAATGTTTGGGTAAATTGAGAGAATCCAAGTAAATGCAAGGCTGTACTGTACAAGGGTCGGGGACCACCAATAATAGGAAACTGCAAATTTCTGTTTTTGGGTATAGAAGAAATTTTAAAAATATGGGGTGTGCTAATTGGGATTTCCAAATATATGCAAGAAGTACTGTGAGGAAACTTTCATGCTCGCACCAAACGAAAGTAAATACACTTAAGTTTTGTGTCAGGAGCTATCCCCGCATAATACAGGCTGAAGTCTTCTTTAAGTACAAATGAAGAAAAATAGCAGAGGTAAAAAACGAGTGTGGTTTTTTGTTTTCTGTTTACAGTAGGGTAAATGTATGTGTGTATATGGATCCCTAGAAAGTGGCCCTGAGGGGAGGAGAAAAATACTCAAAAATATAATGAGGTATTAAGAGAAGCAGTAGTCTCTATGGATATGCAAAGCTCAGGTGAACTGTGCTGAGCTCTGTCTGGAAGCAGGCAGGATGAGTTTGGGTGTAGTGATCTGTCAGTGCTGATCTAACTGTCAGATTCATTTTAAGATTTTTTTTTTTGATGTGTGTGCTCACATCTGGAGCCTGTACAAGTAGTACATTAGTTCGTCCCTAAATATCTTCTACATAACATTGCTAACCTCTCTTTCAAGGTAGGCTTAAGCATCAAACGTGAAAGAAACAGAGGAGACAGTATATTGTAAATAAGGTACTCGAGCTTTTAAGTTGTGGACTGTCATCACCCTCCTGCACTGCTGATGAGAGTAATTCAGCAGTCTAAAAGCTAAACATTATTATATTCTATGTGAGGAAGTGTTCCTATTTCCTAGATCACACTGCTTTCTGTATTGTATGTATGCCAATAGGCTATGTCTAGATAATTGCCTAGCTGTTCCAGGCTGTCTTATGTATTTTCACCTGTTGCTTCTTGTTCTTTTGCATTCCTTCAGTTTCTTAATTTTGAATAATTTCTTCCAAGGAAAGATCACTTTGACAAAAGCTGCTGTAAGTAAATTTGTGTTCATCATTTCTGTAAGGCCATTAAGATTTGGCGGGCTGATGCCTGTGTGTGTTGTGTGTTTTCTTTTTGTTTTTGTGTCTCCATGGTTCAGCTATTTTTATACAGCTACAGCAGTGAAAATGAGAATTAATAGTTTAAATGCTGGGCCTGGAACTGACTGCTGTACATGAGTAGCAGATGCACATGTCAGCAATATCTGTATGTACACCATGTATGCCTCACAAGTTTAGATGTGCTTGCCTCTTTCCAAGCTGCTTTTTAATAAGGGAGACAAGGCAGTGACACTTCTGCAGGAGAGTCGGAGAGGATAGGTACATCTTGAGCTTATAGCAAAGTAAGCTCAAGCTTGGCTTTAGTTAAAGTCTATACAGAAAGTATTCAATGATTGATGTACTAAACTATGGATTTTTGTTTTGCAAGTCATGTTGTGGGCTTTTTCAGCTGCAAGTTCCTTTCCAGAGCAGGCTGGTCTCTGGATTATCCTGAGAACCCTGGCTGATGCAGGCTGGAGACGTTGTTGAGGCAGCTGGGAGCTCTTACTGGTGGTATGGTGTGATCTGGGGGATAACCAACAGTTGCTATGTGTTGTACTAATGGAGGGTTCCTATAGGATGTTTTCCAAGAGTTCTGCATAATTTCTTTCCCCATGCTATATGTTGTATGACATAAAGGAATAAGTTAAATACTAGGGTTCTTATCCTTGATTGTGGAGGTCCCCCCATTCCACTTTTCGTTACTGTTATTGCAGTCACTGTCCTGAAGCAGTGTGAAATAGCACATATCTCTGAGGTCTTACAGAAGCATAATGATTACTGGGCACTGCCAGTTCAAGTTGAAGCTGGTTTCCTGGTTAGCATTTTGAAATACTTGTCTGCTGTTTTACCGGCATTGAATGTTGTCTTTATATCTTCCCGATGTTGGAACAGTTTGGGGACCTGGGTTGAATAAGATATATGTTCAGCATGCTACTTGTACTGTAGTTCATAGCTTTCTGCTATGAGAGATGGTGTAGCCTCTTACAAGGACAGAGGCAGCGATGTCTTTCTCGTACTAAACTTCAAAATTTATGTTGTTGTTTTGCCATCCTGCAATTTTTTTTCACTTGAGCTCTTATTTCCCTTTGCCATTACTGCAGCCGTACACAATTTATAGGACTGTTGGTAAAGAAGAACTTTCTATATGAAAGGTGTTTGTTTCAGTGCAGTGCAGCTGACATCCAGTTCAAAGTAGTATTCTAAATGCTTTGTGATCCTTAAAACTGAAATATAGTAATGTAACTTTTCTTAGTTGTGTCTAATTAAAATATTCTGTATATTATATTGTTTCAAACTGTGTGAGGTATAGCAGAGGCATCATTAAGTAATGAAATAGAAACATCTTGTATATGCTACTTTTCCACTATGTGGAACCACAGAATCTGAATAAGCCTTCTACAGTAAAATAAAATTTTGAGAACTGTATTGTTTAATCTACTTTCCCAAATAATGGAAACAATGGCTATGTGAGGGTAGTATAAAAATTGCCTTGGAAGGGGGGTATGCTCACACACTCTATTAAAATATAACCTTTTTTCTGGATGTTGCCTTTGCATCAGACAACATGCTTCTCTGTCTTCTTGGATTGCTTGTGCATTCCCCAGAGGATGTGTGCTACCTTGGGGAGGGCAGCCTCACAGCCTGAGAAGACAGAAATAGTGTGTACTGTCCTGTAAGTGTTGTGCAGAGCTTGCTGTGTGCTCAGTAATGGGAGGAACTTGTTAGCTTAATATTAAGTGGTACACTATTTAGGGAAAAAGCAAACATGCAATGGTAATTAAAACCATGTTCATACAAAATTAGCTTCTGTTTTATGGTTAGATTATTTGGGACACTGTGTGGATATCATTAAGCAATATAGTTTGGCCATGTAACTAGAGTTGCATTAGTTTTTTCTGGTAACTTATTTCTTCCTTACTTCTGAAGTTCCTCTTCTTTATAGTCAAGAGATGGCTAATAATCTTAAAGTCTTGATGGCTTATCTTTCATAAAATGAACACTTTCCTTGAATGTGTGTATGTCTCTTGTGTATTCATGATAGCTGTTTATAGCTGAATGTGGATTTGGATGTTTCTGAATATGGTAGAGTTGAATATATCTGGGCAATCTAGAAAAACGTCACACTTCAGCATATGCTTGTCTGGATGCTAAATGGTTGCTAAATTTCTTGCAGCCTATGATGACAGTCTGTTTGGTATTTATAAGAGAGCTGGCCCTCATCAGTAAGTGCTGCTGCCCAGGTTGATGGCTTTGGGTTGTACGATAAATATTACTGGGTCAGAGGTCTGTATTACTGAACAATTTTACCTGTATTATGTAGTATATCTAGAGATGCTGCTACTTCGTTACTTCTTGTCTTTCTGGTTCTTCTGTTACTTTGGGATTACAAATCCGGCTGTTAAGTATCTGTTGCCCATGTAAATATCTTTAAATGTGTATAGTATAGCAGCAGATAAGACTTGCTTCCAGAAGTAACAGTAATTTATTACAGCTCTGGCCTCTGGGAAGCTGCTGGCCTATCAGTTCTGCAGATATTTCTGAAAAAAACTTTTTCTGGGAGATTGGAATAAATGAGTTTACAAATGCATATTTTATTTTTCACTTTCATTGGAGTGGGTCAACTTTAATCATAGTTTGAGAAGGTGACTGACTAGCCTAACCAGGAAGTTAGTTATATTAGGGGCTTTTTGAAAGTTCTCTACTTAATGTCATGGCAGCCTGTGGCTTTTGGTCATTAGTTTAGAAAATTTTGTTGTTTCTCTTGGCAGTATAATTCTAAAACTGTTTTCTAATTAGGTTTCCTAAGTATTTTACTTGTGTAGTCTTAGTAGGCATAAATGAATATTGAGTTTCAGGATTTTCTTCCATTTGTCTAGATTTGATACAGCAAAGGTTGATAACTGCTTTGGCCTGAAAGTTGGCAAATTGTAAGCCTCAGTGCTCTGGAATTTTTTGTGTCTAAAAGGACAGTTCATTTATCAAGCATTTCAGGTGACCTACTGTTTTAAATCTATGTTTAGTTAATACATACGAGGGTACTTGCATTCCAGTTCCTGCTTTTGCTCAGTTATTCAGCTTTCTCTGCACTGTTGCAGGCTGGCATCAAACTAGTGCTGTTCAGATGTTTTTTAAGGTGCCTGTTAAAATAAACACTGTTTTCTTTATAGCTGTCCCTTACAATAAGTGAAAAGGTTTGAGGTTATTTTTTTAAGTTTCAGGGATATAATTCTGCCAAGATCTTGAGATGTCTTAAATGTCATGTAAATGTGCTTATATATGGGCTCTTTGTATGCAAACTGTCTTGATTGTACAAAAGCTGTTTTCAGTAGGAGCTATGTGAGCATTCACAGGTCAGCAATTAGTAGCTTGCATTTCTTGAGTGTTTGTGTCTAGCCCTGGTATGTAATGCATTTTTGTTATCTCCTGCGCAAGTCAGTGTGTCACAATGTTTTCTTGAAACCCGAGATGCTTCCCATCTCACATCTCTGCTTTGCTGCGGGTACCAGTTCTTCCTGCTGTGGAAGGTGTGACAGAGTATGTCTAACAGCATGAGTAACTTCTGAGTTCCTGTTTCCCCAAGCACC
>WKFP01015467.1:535171-545579 GCA_011057875.1 Pterocles orientalis
CTACAATAATATTGAAAATAATACTATATACAAATATACAGATGAGTGATACACAGTGATACTGCCGCTCTACCTGAAGACCAAGGCTCAGCCTGTTCTCAGCTAATGATCCTAGAGCAGGGAGAGCCCTGAAACCGCACTCATGGAACGGAGATAACAGTACGAGTGTCCCAGACTGAGAGCTGACCAGGGTGGGAGGGGAAGGTCTTGGGAGAGCAACCACCTGGAGCGAGATGATCCAAAGGAAAAGAGATCTGGAACCAAAAAAAGGCTGATCTTCCGGAGTGTCCTCGCCTATATACTGGGCATGACGTGTATGTTATGGAATAGATCATTGGCCTCTTTGGGTCTCAATCCTGAACCTAAGATCAAATCCTGGGCTAGGAACTGGGGCTGTGCTCCCTCCCAGCTTCTCCTGTCTGCAGACAGCCAGAGAAGCTGAAAGACCTTGGCAGTTGCATAAACATCACTTTTTATCAGCTTTCTTCTGAGCCCAAATCCAACACAGCCTCTTGCTAGCTATTATGAAGAAAGTTAACTCTGTCTCGGCTTAACCCGGGACAGGTATGTATGAGAGAAGATACAGCAAAGGTAGGCTCAAGACAGTTTATTGACCAAATCATAACTAAAAGAATAATTAACTTTCATGCTGACATTAGTAGAAATACAATGTAAATAAGTTCAGGCTGAACATTTTGTTTTGATGAAAGATTCCTCACTCTAAGCAGACTTTGGATTAATACTTGTGCTTCAGTTTAATGCTCAGTGTTTTCTCTGTAAACATGGGATGTACTGAAATGCTACTGTTTTTAATTTATTTGATTTATTGTTCCAAGTACATTAACTCTTACTTAAGAAAACACTTACTGTTATCTTAAATCTTTCACAGTCTAGCCTTGTGACCTCTAGTAGGAACTTCAGAAGGCTTAATTCCAATACAACCCTTCTGTTTGTCTAGGCTTAAAAAAGAAAAATCCAAGATTTGTTGGGTAACCAGGTATTACAAACATTTTCAAGTTAGTTTATTTTTTTTAAATCCAATATATAGATTTTAAAACATCTTATACTGTCTCATTTTTAAGAATGTTTAGTATTTTTGTTTTTGTGGTGCATTTTCAATCAATTCCTGACTATGTTAAACTGAATCAGTTCTAGGGATTCTAAACAAATCCACTCTTTCTCGTTGACTTTAAGGTCTTTGCAGGAGTGTCTATCCTCTGTACAACAGATAAATACACTTAAATATATATGGCTGGTCATTAGTATCACAGTGGGGAGGATGGGGACAGGTGGGTTAAAGCTGAGATGAGAATTTTGCTTAATGACAAAGTCATTGAGCACAATAAAATTCTTTCACCTTCTAAGATGAAAAAAAACTCCACTGAAGCTAACCCACAGGGTTATTGTAATTTCACCTGTGAATGCTGTAGTGTTGTTAATCATTTGAATGGTATTAACTGTCTGTTTACTATTTACAGTTGTCAGGTGACCAGATGGCCTAATTTGGTAGGAGATGCATGTGTGTTGGCACTGGGAGGGGAGAAATGAAGGGAAAATGAAAAAAAAACTGTCCTCAGCACTGAACTGTGTGATCATGTTAAGATGGTTCATGAATATGTTGACTTCTTGATGTTGTAAAGTTTTTGTCTGACATAAGGAGGTTAATCTTCCTTAATTAATGGCTGTAATGGCTTAGAAGCAGTAGGAAAGCTTCGCATGCTTTTGTGGAGCAGTGCACAGTGAACATGGGCAGGTATAAACACAGGTGTATTAAAGGGCAGTCTGGATTGTTGTTTTGCATCTCCTGTCTCTTTCAGCCCAGGAGGTCTCAAATTTGAAAGGCTTATCTCATTTTCTTAAAGGAAGGTTCTTAAGTGCTTGATGTCCTTCCGAAGAAGTGAAAAAGGTTACCTTGAGCATCTTTAGTTCAAAGAGCTTTTATGTCAGCATATATATAAAAGAAGCTTTAAAAAAAATATATTGAAAAAATAACTTGAGGCTAAATTTCTGCTGGGCATGTAGAATTAAAATATCAGTACTCCTTTGCTATTTTCCTGCCTACAACAAATTATAAGGTATTGTAAAGTGAAAATAATAATGCTTTTTTTGCATGTTAAAAATGATGACAAAAGCCAAACAATGTTTGGTTGGGTCATAGTTGTAGTTAAGTCATTGAGACAACTGAAAGTACTTGCAAACCTTTAAGGCTAGTAAGACTGTAGCATTGGCTTTTCTTCTTGCCTTCTCCCTCTGCCTCCAGTCAGACCACTTAACTCTGCTTATAATGACTTCTTTTTGCTGTAAAATAACAGCTGCTGGGTTGTGTGGCTTTTAGCTGATCTTTGAAGAGTATTATGATGAAGATAAGAAGTGCCACTGCACTCTTCACTGTCAAATTCACATCTGTGTCTTGGAGATGTATGGAGAAAACGCTGAAACATGGCCTTTACAGCCCCTGGACTCTAGTGTAGGGAGCTTCCTGCCTGGCAGTGGGTGGTTAGATCAGTACAGGAGTGGAAAAGCATGTTTATGGCACTGCTGCTGGCTGCAGTGACATCCCAGAGCAGTGACTGGAGTCAGGGATGATTTGACAAGTGCTGACATCATGGAACACTGTCTTGTTTTGTGGGTAGCATTTGGCATCAGAAAAGGAGTAACTGGGAAAGGGGTAGGAGTTAACACTATATGTAAATGTCGAGAAGCTTTACAATTTATGGAATGAGTAGAAGTGTTTAGGGGGCTACATAGTGGAGGGAATATTATTTGAAAACAAATGAACCAGCCAGGAGATAACTCCAGCCCTTCCTCACCAAACTAACCCTGTGATGTGCACTGTCTTGTAGCACTCGTGTGTCATGTGGCTTGATCTTCCCAAAGTTGAAGTGCAATCAAAGCATAATGACTTCGGGGGGAAAATGGAACAGCTGTTATATGCTTAGCATTTCCTCCTATGTGTTTATTAGAACATGTTTTTACTGAAATAAGGATGCTACCCAGCACAGGAATCCCTTGTTAAGATTGTGAAAGCCTATAGCACATTTAACCCTTTCACAGACAACTGTGGGAGATGGGCAAAGGAAGGTTTCTTTGGTTTAGTGTGAGGGTCAGTGTCCAATGCTTCAAAATCAAGGTCTCTACATGAAGACAAGGTGTATACGATCTGTTTCAGTAAGGATATTTGGAATTAATTTGTTCTGACAATAATTAAACTTACTTCTAAAACAAACAACAGAACACTTGTTAATGTCAGACTAGTCTGAAAATGCTTCATGCTTTTTAACTCTTTCCATAAAAAGTGACTAGATGAGCTGTAGAGATTCCTTCTAACCTGCATTATTCTGCTTTGAGAATAAGAACTGTTGACTTATGCTTAATGTTAATTTAAAGGAGAAAATACCCCTACCTCTTTGCAGCCATCTTGGTTTTAATCTCTAAGCAGATGGTAATAAGACGTCCTAGTTTAAAACAGGCTCTGTGGATAAAGCTGCATAACATCTTAAAGTGATAACCTACAGACTCCACAGGCTGTTATTTTGAGCGGTAATTATATCATTTGGTGTATTTGTTCATTCATGCTTTAAGATTGTCATAATGGAGGTTCTTGACAACTTCCCTGTATTCATCTGCTCAGTAAAAACTGCTGTAGGCAGAGTTGAGGCGTTAATAGCTGTAAGCCTGACTAGGTTGAAGTGTTTCTCCTGGTTCCTGTTGTTCCAGTTAAAGAAAAATTATTGTAGTCAGCCTATACCCACTTATTGTCATCACTTCCTACTTGGTCTAATTGCTCATGTGGCTATTCTGAAAACTTTTTTCATAAGTAATGTATTTTTTTCAAACTTCCTGAGTAATTTGTTAAGCTGACTGATTCATGTTCCTTAATTCAGATATTCATAATATCTGGGGAAGCCCAAACCTTTGTGAAAGAGAATTGTAGTGAGTAGCTAGGTGAGGAGGGAGCTGTGGATAGCAAACTCTTTGGGAGCCTAAAGAAGCTAAGTGCCTATAATTAAATTTGGAAGCTGCTGATGTGTAAGTGTGACCCGAGAGGCTGGAAAAGAAAAGCTACTGGACTTCAATTAGTAACGAATAGTGTAAAGATGTGTGTGCCCTTGAGACTTAAGCTGACCAGTCCCAGCTTCCATGATAAGATAGTTGTGTCACCATGGAACACTGTGGGTGCATTTGCTCGAAGAAGTTATTCTGGACCTGCATTTAGGTGTTGAAACTACATGTGTGCTCAGTTTGGGGAGTATGGGAATGAGAGAAAGAAGACAGCATCAACTCTGGATGTCTGTATAAACAGACTTATTTGTTCAATGCCATTACCATAAAAAAAAAGTACTGGATCGGCCATAAGCTCTTCTTGAAGGACTTTTCACTGGGTTAAGAGCTGACGAGTTCTGGAAAGGTTCTGAGGCCTTAAGTTGAGTAAAAGGTGGTGAAGATTGTTTGACTGTTTGGAAGGAAAGTAGGGAAGTAAAATCTCCTTGATTTCAGTGTACCTGACTTATGTTTTCTTAAAATAGTTTATGGCATGATAATGCAATGGGTTTCTATCTCTGTTTTAAAATAGAGAAGCAAGGTGGAAGAATATTCCTTAGAAGAGAGGGAGTCCTTGGCTGAAAGAGAAGCTTGAGCACTTGCTATCACGTGCTCTAAGTCATGTGTTGTAATGTGTCCTTCTGTGGTTTCTGAGCTGGTGGCTGAGCGGAGAGCAAGCTATAAATACTACTTTGTTCTCCACTGTGGTCAGTTGAAGCTTGCTGGAACTTTTATTTAGATCTTGACCACTAAGTGGCAAATTAGGCCAGCTTTCCTGCTTCTGATTGGAGTTTGTTCTTAAAAAAATAAATAATGCAAAACAAATCTACCAGCTTAAATGGTTTAAATTGTGGGATGCACTCTTAAAAGATGGGGGTTCTAAAAGAGGATCTGGAAGCTTTGACAGACTATTCTGTGAGGAAGATTTTTCTTCATCTCTTTGAAGAAGACTTGTGGGATTAATGATACTCCTTCCATACTGGCACAGCCTTTATATCCATTTACATAAAACAGCTGAGCTGTGCTCTTCACTAAAAAATGTTTATTTTCATTAGCAAATGTGTTAAAACATCTGGTCTCTCCTTGCACAGTTCATGGGTGTGCAGTCTGTTTGCAGCAGCCCCTTCAAAACACTGGAGACATTGCTGAAAAGGCCTAAGTTCTGAGCCTGGGCTCTAGCTATAATCGATACCAGAAAGTATGCAACCCTTGCTCTGGGTGGTATCTCACAGCCTCACATGGCTTGCTGAAGCACTCTTTGTCCAGCTTTGCTTCCTCTGCAGGTGGTTCAAGATGCTCTGTGCATCATCTCAGAATAATGTACTGGTCTTTAAACCCAGACACATCCTATTCCAATGCCTCAGTTTCCCCATAATGCTGCCTCAGCTAATGCTGCTGTGGTTCCTCTCTGTTCTGAAGAATCTTTCTTATAGGACTTTTTTTGCTGGGGTCTCCTGGTTCAGTGTTCCACAGTTATCCTCCTTGAGCCTGTACTCTTACATCAGTAGGGTTTCTTTGTCGTTATTTGCCCTAGCTTGTCTATATTCTCATATGCACCCCTTTTGAGAAGTTACATGAAATGGCATAGTGAAGTCCAGATGAGTTCTCCTAGCCTAACAGAGAAATTGTCTTCTTCCTTCCCGACAGTCTGATCTGCATCATCTGATCCCCAGCTGAGCCAAATCAGCTGTTGCTGTGTGGTGTGCCTTATGCCGGAGGAATAAATTGACCCTCACTTCTTTTGAAGATTCAACTGCCTTTGGTGCTTGGAAAACTACAGCCAACAAAACATGCCTTTGTTATCTCCCTCAAACTGAGCCGAAGCATATGATTGAAAGGATTATGCCATACTAAGTTACTAAATATTTTGCATGACTCTTATACAAAAAGAAAAACACCATGATAGCCATCTCTAGTAATAATGGGAGTACCTTCTCTTGGTGGCCATCGGTGCCTTTATTTTAGTACCTTCTCAAGTCATTAGAACTAAAAAGAGTGCAGCTGTCTTAAAGGGCTGTGCTAGGAAGAAGTGCAGTTGCTGCCTTAGTGGGTGTTTGGTTGATGCATTTGAAAGTGGCAATTCAAACTGGCAGCAAGAGAGGATTAGAAAGCTAGTGCTGAGCACAGTAGTGATTAGTTTATGGTAGCTCAGGGCTACTGTGCTCTTTACAATGGAGAAATGTTAGTGTGTTCACCCTCTGCTTACAGAAATAGGGATTGCAGCATGGTCAGTGCTGCAGCCTAGTTGCTTGCTGCTAGGAAGGGGGTTAGAAAATACAAGCATCCTTTGAAATAGGTGCCTGCTGACCTGAGACTGAAGGACTTGAAACTTTGGCCTGGTACAAAGCTTACTTTCTAGCTTGGAGAATCACCTGGTGTCCTGGGTTAAGCAGAAGAGAGTTATTTTTTTTTCCTTCACTTCATAAATAGTTAGCAAGAAGCTATGTTTTGGATTCCTGCTCAGGAGAAAGCTGATAAGAAGGAATGTTTATAGTTATTGCCAGGATACTTTCAAGGACAAATAAATACATTCAGCCTCTCTCCCATCCACAGACAGAGCGGGGGGGAAAGACAGTCTGGCTTCTAGCTTGGGATTTGCTTTTAGGTTAAGATTGAGAAGCAGAGTGACCAGTTATTCCATCCCATGCATGTCATACCCAGTATATAGGTGAGGACCCTTCTGGGAGATTGCTCTTTCACTTCCCTTGGGCTCTGGATCATCTCGCTTAGGGGCCCTGCATTTGCTCTCCCAAGGCCTTCCCCCCCTGCCCCCAGACGCTGGTAGCTCTTGGCCCGGGACACTCAAATCGTTATCTCCTTTCCGTGAGTTTCAGGATCCTCCCTCTCCAGGGGGATCATTAGCTGTTTTTTCCCTGCTTCGGTCAGCTCTCGGCCTGGGATGCTTGGGCTGTTATCTCCGTTCTGTGAGTGCCTCTGGGAGTGGTGCACCACACTCCCCCCCCTCCCCCCCCCTCCACCTCGTTTGGGGGATCGTCTGTGCGGTTTCTGGGGATCGTTAGCTGGCAACAGGTATCATTGTATATCACCCATTCCCTCCCTCCTCCGGGGTCATTGGCCAGGAGTGGGCTGGGCCTTTGGCCTTCAGGTAGGGAGGGACAGTATCACTGTGTATCACATTGCATCTTTGTATATAGTATTATTTCCAATATTATTGTAGTTTAGTTATTAAATTGTCCTTATTTCAACCCACGAGTCCTCTTTGCCATTTACCTCTTTAATTCTCTCCCCTATCATTGGGTGGGGGCAGGGACTGTGTGAGCGGGTGCATGTGGTTTGGCCCCCAGCCAAGGGCTAACCTGCCACACCTGGTCTTGTCCAGGTCTGTTTTGGAAGATTTTTGTTTATCTAAACAATCTGATGCTTAGGGTGGGAAGTTTTTGTGGGGGCGCTGGTTACTACTGCTCCATGTCAAAGAAAACTGTAAATCTGGAAGCTTGTTATCACAGGCATGTGGTTTGAAGGAGACTGATAGTTCATGTTGTCTTCCAACACTTGTTGTAGAGAGAGCAAGCAGCCAAGGAAAGGATGTTCTTTGGCCTCTTCCTGGAGACTCACTTGGGAAAATCGTTGCTTTACAGTGTGTGCTGAGTCCTGCCAGAAACCAGCGACTGGGGTGGTTATTGCTGCAGTGCAAGCTGTAGCTCTGTTGGGACAGGCAATTGTACTTTTAAATCTGGAAGTTGCAATGGTATTGGTAAATCTTATTGTGCTGTGTGCCTGTTGCTTTGAGATATGGTTATATGACTAGTGCCAGGACATCCATGTAAAAGCTTAGTGAAACAGTCTAAACCAATAGTTTTTACATTACATTGGAGCCTACCTTGGGTGACAGGGGATGGAATACTGAAAACAGTGTGTTACTCTGCATTCTGCATCATCGTATGGGTTGTCTTGTGGATGTTACTCTCCTAGTTAGATTTGTTAGATTTGCTTTTCTGAAGGTAGAAATGTTGCTGACAGAGGGGGATAGATGTACTTGTAATGCATACGTGAAGTTGGTAAACACTTATGACCTTTCTAAGTTTGTAACGCACATTGATCAAAAGCTGTATGGGGAAACAAGTTGGTTGTCTTTGCTTCACTAAAAGTGTTTTTAGTTAATTTTTTTTCAGGTAGTGAAAAATGTCCATTTTTTGGAAATCTACTTGATGCATGTTGACTTCAAAGCAAAGGTTTAAGCTGCCTTGTGGCTGCTTTTTGTCCTGGAAAGAATCAGCAGTGAAAGTTAGGCTGTCACCTTTATTAGTATTTCACAGCTATTGTCTGCTTGCCAGCATCTTTTAAGTGTTTTAAATGTAGCTTCTGTATTTTTCTAATGCATAACATTTGTATGCAGTGTTTCTTGTGATGATGCCAGCACAGCCATATAGTAAATATTTAATAGGAGTAGGAAAGATTTCTTGTTCTCAACAGGCTAAAGTCCTGATCTAAAGGAAATGAAATTGCCATTCTAAATTATTTATGAAATGCTGTACATAATGAGATTGGGTTTGTTTGGTTTATGATACATAGATGGCAGAAGTAGCGGTCTCGGTTTAGTTAAGACATAGATGGTGTAGGTGGGTTTTAAGCACAATAAAAATCTAAGTAGTCCCACTTTGATGGCTGAGGGTGATACATCTTCATCCAAGTTGGTTGCTGGTAGTACAAGTTGGATGCTGGAAATTCTCCTGGTGCTCCATACTTCAGCTGACTCAATTTTAGGAGAGCTTGCTTTGTTATCCAGTGTCTGAAAAGCGCATTTTTTTTTTCTTGAAAGTCTTTAACAATGGAACTGTAACTTTTTTCTAAATTTATTTTTTAAAATGGTAGACATGGCTATCAACTCTCCTGGGAGCATGAATTTCCCTTGTGATTTACTAGTATTTAAAGATGATTATTACAATAATTATTGGTATAGCTACAACTTCAGTGTAAGGGGAAAGCAGAAGCAGGTGTGTTTGATGCTTTGTGTTTGTAACCACATATGTGAAGTACTTTATTCTTTGTTCAAATGCAAAAGGAAAGCACACAAACTAGTTGAGACTAGAGAAGGAGTGAACAGAGGTAGTGACGTGTATAAGGTAAAGGAGACCAAAGTTGTTGCAGAATAGGGGAAAAAAAAAAGCAATGTGGGTACTCCTCTGTCATGAGAC
Source organism: Pterocles orientalis (assembly GCA_011057875.1). Taxonomy (NCBI): domain Eukaryota; kingdom Metazoa; phylum Chordata; class Aves; order Pterocliformes; family Pteroclidae; genus Pterocles; species Pterocles orientalis. The sequence goes on from WKFP01015467.1 coordinate 544,369, forward strand.
ATAATGGCAATGGGGTTGGAACTTGATGATTTTTAAGGTCCCTTCCAACTCTAACCATTTTGTGATTCTGTGGTTCTATAAACTTTGAAGCGTTTGGATGTTTAATTGGTTGAGACATCCTGTGCCTGGCCTCTCTCACCATTCTCACTATTCCTGTTCCATTTCTGTTGCATGGAATGAAGAGTGATAAAAGTGAGGAGAAATGTGAAGACTTCTGAAGAAAGTAGGAGCTTACCTGCTTCTCACAGCAAGGGCCAGCCATTTGAGGAGGTAGTTGTCTGCTGAGAGTGTGCTTTCTTTCAGCATTGCCATCTCCATAGGGGGGTTTGTGTGGTTTTGGGGGTCTGGTGGTTTGTTTGTTTTCTTTTTTTTTTTCCTGGGGACCACAGCTCTCTTCAGGGATAAAAAACTGTGTTGGCCCTAGTGATGGGAGACATGTACTGAGATGACTTTTACCCAGCTCACTGTAGGCTTTTAAATGTAACCTGGCCTTGTGAGAAGCCACTGTAGTTTTTAGAGCACTGAAAAAAAAAAAAAAGACAATGAGAAGATCACCTGGCAAACAGATAAGGGCTGCGCTGAGAGGAAGAGTCCATTTCAAACTAAAAAGCTCAAACATGCTTTCTTTCATTCCTTAACTTTGCAGTTGACTTCTGATGTTGGTATTTACTTTTATGTACTAGTATTAATTTCCTTTCTTGCTTATTATGCTCCAATCAAGAATATAGGTTGCATTTTATGTTTGAGTGTATCTAGAGTGAAAGCACATTATTCTCTTTAAAAATACGTGAATCTGTCCAGCAACTTTTAACATAAATTATCCAAATTCTTTTTTTTTTTTTGCAAATGCAGAAAGATAGATGCCAAGTGCACATATGGAAGTTAAGCTCCGTAGAAGTGAAGTTTCTGCTTTATTGTGCATCTCAGTGGAATTACAGTACTGTCTTCCTTTGTTTTCCTTTAAAATAAACCCATTCTAAAGCCATTACAGTGTTTGTGTATATCTGGTTGTCTGTTTTCCACTTCTGTAGAAGTGGCCTTTCAAAATGGTAGTTCAAGGCATAGATATTGTATTGCTGTTCAAGTAATACCACCTCTGAAAATGCCGATTGTTACTCTGTTTTATGAGCCTGTTATATTTCTGTTTTGGTTAAGGCAGGAAGATAAAATCCTTGCTATTGGGATTTTTTTTTTTTTTTTTTTACAATTTA
>WKFP01015467.1:545599-575471 GCA_011057875.1 Pterocles orientalis
TATCACTTATTCTCTCCCTCCTTTGGGGCCATTGGCTGGGAGTTGGCTGGGCCTTTGGCCATCAGGTGGGGAGGGGTAATATCACTGTGTATCACATTGCATCTTTGTATATAGTATTATTTCTAATATTATTGTCGTTTAGTTATTAAATTGTCCTTATCTCAACCCACGAGTCCTCTTTGCCATTTACCTCTTTAATTCTCTCCCCTATCATTGGGTGGGGGCAGGGACTGTGTGAGCGGGTGTGTGTGGTTTGGCCCCCAGCCAAGGGCCAACCCATCACACACATATGGAAGTTAAGCTCCGTAGAAGTGAAGTTTCTGCTTTATTGTGCATCTCAGTGCAGTTACAGTACTGTCTTCCTTTGTTTTCCTTTAAAATAAACCCATTCTAAAGCCATTACAGTGTTTGTGTATATCTGGTTGTCTGTTTTCCACTTCTGTAGAAGTGACCTTTCAAAATGGTAGTTCAAGGCATAGATATTGTATTGCTGTTCAAGTAATACCACCTCTGAAAATGCCGATTGTTACTCTGTTTTATGAGCCTGTTATATTTCTGTTTTGGGTAAGGCAGGAAGATAAAATCCTTGCTATTGGGATTTTTTTTTTTTTTTTTTTTTACAATTTAGAGTATAACTTGGCCTTAATAAATACACCGTAATACTATGAAATATGTCACAACAACACAAAAGGTTTTAATGATTTCTTTTTTTAATTGGCCATTAGGTTTGGCTTCAGTCTACTGTGGTTTGCTTCAGAACGTGGTGGTGGGGTATATTATTAGATGCAAGAAATATGATGAAATTGAACTCACCTTTTTCATGGTGATAATCCCTCAATAGAAGAGGCATAAAAGCAGCTTTTGCCAGTGGTGTGTAATCTTTCTGCCAAGTTCTGAGCTCTCTTGGGGGACTGAAATAGAGCCTACTAGATGACTTTCAAACAGTTGTAGTATGTGTCGCATCCTTAATGAAAGACATGATAGCAGTTGTGTGTGTGTTAATGTTGCTGGACCTGGAGAAAGTTATGGGATTTACTTTTTTGTATTTTGAAACATCCCATAGAATAGACTTGTCAATTTATTTTTAGATGTCTCTTTGGGGGAATGAAGGTATAACTGTATACTTGTGTATGTATGTGTATACACACAAAAAACTATTTTGTTGGAAGCATTGTGTGCTGTAGGTATAGATGTTCAGAGGAGGAAAAGAAATGTGATTGAAGGAGAGATGCATCACCGTTCCAAGTCCCCATATTCCTCCTCTGAGTAGTCCTTCCCATCTGCCTTATTTGAATGCATCAGTTCTTGTGCCTGTGAAATAACTTGAGCTGACAAAGTGTTTGGTTTTGTTTTTTTAATGCTACCTTCCATGTCTACTGCAGAAAAAAAGCAAATTGCTTAACAAAACAAAGAGCCAATTTCTGACTCACGTCTGGTTGAATCCCCTCTTGAGTTTTTCTGCCACTGTGTCTGAGGTTCTGAGAAACCTGTTTCTTTCCTGGATTTCGTGCTCAAGAGACTTTTATAAGCAAATGTTTGCAGTTCTCTGCTGTTCTTTCTTGTCTGCGTTCTAAGGTCTCTTTCTAGAAGTTCCTTTAGCATTCTCTGCCTTTAGTTTGCTCTTTTGTAGGAAGGCAAAGGAGAAAAATCCTGTATCTTATGTACGAGCTTTCCTGTCCAGGGTTACCTTCAAAGCCCAGCAACCACTTTGTAAGGGAACAGCAGAATTGGTCTGACTTCAGCTCTTAAGTGGTCTGGAGTTTGAGCTGCAGTTTGGTGTGGAGAGGAGGGAGAAAGTGAAACTTTAAAAGTGATATAAAACACTCAGTTGCTTATCAGAGCACATAATGTTGTGGACTGGGACTTAAATTTCATATATCAACTATTTAAAATGTTTGAAGAATTAAACACTTAGCAGTGTTAATCACTTTAAGTGTAAACTTCAATTAAACCTCAGAGAATGCTTAGACTCAGTTCTACAGGTTGTACATTAGGACACTTATTGAAAGATGCTGTTCCTTGCATGAAGAGAAGGATGTCTAGGTATCTGGAAGGTGTCAGGGGTCAAGAAGTGTGAGAAACTAAAAAAAGTGAGTATTATTTTTTGGTGGTTTCTGCTGAAGTCCCTGGAGGCTTCTACTGCATCACAGTTCGTTTGAAAGATGCCTCCCTGATGAATACACTGTAAAGTATGTTTTGTTCTCTTGATTAGCAATATTACTGTGTACTGCAGTGCTAACATTAGACTGCTTCACTGCTAAAGATATTGATAAAAGCCTAATCAGCAGAGGCAACTGCTCAGATAGTAATGACTCTTTCCTACAGTGCCATATTTAAAACATTGATGACCTAGAACAATGTGACTCTTGATCTCATATTGCTGCAGTAGAGGTGGAAATAAATGGAGAGGAAAGAAAGAAGGTGTTGCCTGCTGAAAGAATTAGAAAATATTTTCTAGAATAAATTTAATCAATTTCTTCCTGTTTGTGTTTTCTGAATCTGTGGTATTGCATACTACCATGCCATTTAGTTAAAGTGACTCAAGTATGTTTAAATTGTTTGAACTTAAAATGAAGCTTCATTAAGGGTCTTGGCAGTTACTGCCCTTTATTCAGTATCACAGTCTTCAAGAAGTTGTGTTTTAATCTTAGAGGATAAATCCCTTGCAAAATATTGTGATGTCTATATGTACCATTACCCTACTGCTATGTATTGATAAAGAAAAAAATAGCCCTTTTTACTGTAGAGATAGTTCATGATGTGTCACTAACATAATCTCTACTCCTTGTGCATGTTGGAAGCTTTTTATGTTGTAATGCATCCTGTATGCTGCCGTTATGTACTGTGGGTAAGTAACTTCATTCTCTGCATTACTGGCATAGCTTTCTGATGTCTTAGGGAAGGGCCTGCCTTTTCTGTGTTCTCCAGCAGCAATACTGTCTGTGAAGCATCCTTCCTTCTAATTAGTACTACACACTCTGAGTCTGCTTCCAGGGAAAAGTGTTGCTCTCATTTCTCCAGTCATCAGGCCTGTTATTGAGAAAGTTGAGCTTGACAAGTGTCTCCCATTGGCAAGTAAACGTGTTCATTGACCTTTTGATTTTAGTATCTTAATTGTTCTTGAATTGTTTCAAGACAGGTCTAAGCCACTGAAAATGGATGAAGAGTGCTCAGCTGGGTCTGGTATGCAGTTCAGAATTCTTAAGAACAAGCATAAATGGGAAAAGCAAAGATTGAGGTATCACATCAGGTCATCTAGGCATCTTAAAGCTGAACAGTGAACTGCAACTGGTAGTTTTACATTCCCAAGAAAACCTGGTGACCAACTTGGCTGACGTCTGTGAAACCTAATGGCAAAAGTCCCTTCCAAATGTCTTTTGTAATATTTTTTTTTTTAATCTCACTGTTGCAGAGAGAGGTGTCTATAATGATGACTTTGCCAAGAACACCATAGTATTGTTTTAAAAACTTGTATAGCAAGAGATAGCAAATTGTATCTGCCCTTTCAAGAAACTGACTTTCATAGTGTAGCTGAGTAACACCAAGCAAGGAGTGAAACCCAAAGTGCCACCATTCGAGATTATATACTTCAAATAATTTAATTTAGAATTATTTAGGTTTGGTCTCCTACCTAATTGATGTGTTGTTCTAGGTGCACTTTTTCCTTAAATATCCTTTTCACATTTTCCTGGCACTTTGCCTTCTTTATATTTTTGTTCATTTCACATCAATGACTAGCATGTTATTAGAACAACAAAACAATGTTGACTAAAGAGCAAGAAGAGAAGACGTGCTAGTAAGGTGTATGCCTAGGGCCTTAGACATCTTCCTGACTTATCTGTCTACTTAAACTGTATTCAGTTCTCTGCAGTGTGATGCCTATTATGCTAGGTGGCATGGTAATGCACAGAGTAAAGTATTTCATTTTAACAAGTGTTGAGCATTTAGTCTCAGCAGCTCAATTGTAACTTTATGCTGAAACAGCAAAAAGCAGTGAATGCTTATACAGAAAATAACTAGGTTTTCCCTTCTCTGAAATCAAGCAGTTGATTTAAATAAATAAAGCAATTTCAAGCTTATTTTTAGCTATGTTTTTATTTGGAGGAGTGGGTATCTTTGGGTTTATGGGTTTACTTAAGGGACCTCCCTGCTGGATAAGCACCTGAGGTTCATCTGATTTTTTTGTTTGGATTTTAATATCGACAGTATCAGAGCCTGTGGTGGATGGGTGAGAGTCCTCAGCTGCTTTTCTGCTACAGTCAATTGTGCAGAGTTTGTGAGCAGTCTCTGACTTTACTCGTTTGCTAGGTAGTGGTGTTCAGACTTCACCTTTTTCTTGTGACTGTTTATGATTTCACAGGCTCAGGTGTGGGTTTTGTCTGTTGTGGCATGCTGAGATGTATATGTCACCAGCCATGCTTGCAGAGATGTTTTTTTTTCCATAGGAGTGTGAAGGAAAGACGGTACTCTCGGGAAAACAGAAACTGGCAGGATTGAGCAGCATCACAAGAACAATGAAACTCTTTTAATTTTGAAGTTGAGGGTTCTGTTTGATTGCTTCCTAAACCTTTTAATATTCAAGTACCTCTTCTAGTCACAATAGAAAGTTGAAATAGAACAAGAATGAAAAATGATGATTAAACAATTAAATTCTGTTTAGCAGCATGTTTATTAGAGAGAGTTTGTTACCCATGATAGTTCATAAAACCAAGAAGCCTCCAAGCTCTTGGAAAAATTCATCACACTTAAAAAGCTAGACAAAGATTCTAATTCTCTGTCCTTCCAGAAGCAATGATTAAATACTCTGACAAAAAAATGAGCATACTGTAATCTAATATGTCATTATTAGTGTAATAAGTAAGCTATTCCATGCTCTACTTGCTTTCATGCTATTAATAAAAGGCTGCCACATTATATTACGTAGTTTCTGAGCTGTGACTTAAATTTTTCACCCTTCAAGCAGACCAAATTCAGTGATCTAATGCCCACTACATTATTTCATATACAAAGTCAGATGAAGTGACAGAGTAGCTGCAGGTTATAAAACTGACATTTCAAGAGGATGCAACAAAAGGCATCAAGAGACTTTGACAGCTAGTGAACTACATCAAAAATGCCTAAAGGAATTGAAAGGTTGCACTGTAGTTCATTTTGATGTGATAATAAATGGAATGCCAGTATGTTGCTGTAGGCTAACATTTTTTATGGAAGTGTAAATGGAAATATGTAGAAAGCGTATCCCACCCAGAGAGCATCTGAGCTGAAATAAGTTTGAGACCGTAAGCAAGGATTGTTATGTGCTGCATTCTTGCTTGTCCTTAGGCATTTGCTAACACCCACTGTTAGAGTAGCTAGTTATTTGTCTGCTGTTTTGTTTTAACAGAGTCTAGTTTTCTCTAAACTATTATGCTAAATTTTTATATTAATTTTTATATTAATGCCATGCTGTTAGTAATTTCAAGACCTCCAAAACTTCAAACCTTAAATAAGATGTAAACAGGAGTCTCAGCTTGCCAGTGAGAAGGGTTAAGCAGTGATGACAGAAAAGGGGAATTGAAAGAAAAATCTTGAACAGGAGCTGAAACTGAGCAAAAGGTATGTCTCAGGCAAGAAACAAGCTTTTCAGGCTTCCTCAAGAACAGTCTAGCAGTATTGGAGAAGATGAATGTAGAGAGCTTGGATGTAGTGTGCTGGTGGAGAAACTGAAGTGGTTAATGAAAATTGTTTAGTTGAGAAGGAGCTGTCATGAGGCAGTATTGCTAAATGAGGGTGTGTGCTGAGCTGTTGTACCTCCCAGAAACTTGCAAAGGGCCCAAATGGTTTTTCAGTGAAGAATTACTGGGGAGTCTAGGAGGGGGAAGTGAATGGGCAGGTGAATGAAAAATGTGAGGATCCCATTTTGATGCTGGGGATTGGAGAAGTTGTCACATTCTGTTGTAATAAACTATAAAAACAATGCGAGCTTTGTAACAAATGTTTATAATTCCTTAAACTGAAAACAGAAAACTGTAGAAGAAAAGTATCTTTGGATAATATTTCACTGGGTGATGAAGGCCCAAGGAAAAAAACTTCTGTCCCTTTTTTCTTGTTGCCTCTTTCTTGAATTTTAATGTGTCAGCAAATTAAGTCCTCTTAAATGGTGCATATGAAAATAGACAAGCTAATTAAGTGCAGAGTCTTGTGTGCTTTTATCAAAATGCTGTAGGCTTTTTAACAAAGGTAGTAGGCTGAAATACCTATATGTATTTTAAAATGAGCATCCTGGTGCTGTAAAGCATGTTGAGAAACTTGATGGAAGGAAGATAATCAATGAGACTGAAGTATCTGGATGCAAATACGTAGGAATTGCACTACAGATGGGTTGCTTTAGTAGAAAAGTGCTGTATGGTTAAGGAGAGTAGGATAAAGATGCATTAGTTGATATGGATTGAAATATGACTTAAAAGGAGATTGAGGGGTTTGATATTGTAGCTATGCTGTTGACCATATAATCAGAATACTGGCAATTTTGTAAAATACCAGAAAAAAGAGCGTAAGAAAGAACATAAGGAAAAGTTATGGTAATATCAGGAAACCTCATTTGTTCTCAAGAGTCAGGAAGAGGAACAAATATCACAATTGAATGTGATAGAGATAACATTTTTTCAGCTGTCAGTGATGTTTTTGATCATCTGTATCAATGTGCAAATAGGAAATTTTAATCTTAAGCAAAGCAGGAGGACTGGTTCAAGATGTTAATTCACAGTCATCTTGTAAACATGACCTGTATTGCACTGTTATTTGGCATTCCTGTATGAATAAAGACACCCCCAAACTTTTTTAGTAACTTATCCTTCCCCTTCCTAAAAACTTAAGCCTCAGAGAGTCAGTGAAGCAAAGTACAAAGCAGTGAAGAGGTGCAGCTGTGAAGGTGAGTCTTGCATGTGTCACAGAGACCAGATAAAGACAGCCAGTTGGAGACTTGAAAGTAACATGTATCAAAAAAAAGAGTTTTAAAAAAAAAAACAATCTGGTCAAATAGAATGAAGAAAGCCGATGACAGTAATCCTTTAAAGAGCAGAACTTACACCTAAGAAAACAGGAGGAAGAGAGTGGCAAATTTAAAAGTAAAACCCTGAGGATCGTTGTTCCTGACAGTGGGGTGCATGTGAGGAGGGCTGTCATCTATGAAGTGACTGACATGTCAGGGAATTCTTAAAGGTACTGCTACATCAGACAAGCCATGGGAGTTCTGTAGAGAAATTCCCAGACTGAAGAGTTTCCTACAGGTGTGGACAAGAGGAACTGTCTTAATGTGTTGAGAGTGTATCAGTAAAATGAATAGGAGGGCATCATGCAGACCAGATGTATTCACTCAAGTTGTAAAGTACCTCAGATATGGAAGTGTCAGATATTTTTTTGTCATAAGTATATAATTAATCCTTTACATCAGGCTGTGTGTGCCAGAGGAGTGGAAAATAAAGTGGGATAGCATAGGGGCATTCGGGAGAAGCAGAACTGGGAGTTTTAAGGAAGTAAAGTATCATAAAAAAATCTGTAAACACAAATACAGGAAAGAGATTATGGCCTCTTTTTTTGTTAGCTAGAAGTTGTGCTTCACAAAGCAGCTAGAATCCTTGGAGGGGGGAACAAATACATGGCTGGTATAATGCACTTCGATTTATAAAAAGCATTTGACAGTGCCTCCTGCCAAAGGCTTTTAAAGGAAGTCAGCTGTTGTGGATTAAGAGGAACTGCCTCCTGTGTTATAAATAACTGGCCAGGAGATGAGAAGAGGGTAAGACTAAATGATAGGTTTCCACAGAGGTCTTTCCAGTGGAATCTTCAAGGATATGTGCCCTCAGCAAATTAATACATGTTCTAGACAAAGGAACAAAGAATGCTGACAGTCGGCTAGGTATACAAAGTCACACAATTCAAAATTAATTGTGAGAAGTGCAAGAAGAATTTCAAAATACAGAGAAACAGGGCAATAAGTAACTGCTGGGATTCAACATTGCTAAATGCAAAGTAATGCATATCGCAGGAAGAGATTGAAAACGGTGCTACTTATATGGCTGCCTTAACCGACTTGTGGTTAGCTGCCATCCTTTGGGAGAAATTTTGTTGTTACTGAGGGTAGTTCTTTGAAGGCATAAGCTTTGTCCTGAGTAGCTGTAAAAAGTGCAAACAGAGGCAGAAGTGTTTAGGAAACAAGATGGAAAAGAAAACATTAATTACTGTTACTTCTTGGTGTACTGGATACTGTAGGCATCTTTGGTCACTGCCTCAGACCATGCGTAAATCTAGTGGTGGTGACTGGGATAACTACTATGGCGTGACTTCCATTTCAGGGAAAGCTAAACAGGATTTAGCAGTGAGAGGAAAGTTTGTAGGTAAAACTTGAGCAGGAAGTTCTTCGGGAAAAGGGAAGCAGAAGCTTCCATACTGTTCTCTAGCAAGTTCTCCCACTTCTATTGCAAGGGAATTTCCATTACATAGTTTACTGTATGAGTACGGAAAGATACTTTGCAGAGTGGATTTCATGGAGAGGGTTACAGAACATCTTAAAAAGAGTCCTGATCAGTTTAAGGATTCATGTTAAATATAAGAAAATAAAACACTGCAAAAATAGCTAGCTCTTCAAGGCTGTCATAAAGTATCAGTAATTCTGTTGTCTATAAACAATTGTCTCCTATGTAAAACATTGAAATTCAATTTTGGTTTCCATTATCTACGTATAGGAATATGAATGTGGCTAACTTGGGCATGTGAACTTTGTTAAAAGAGCTGTTTTTCATGTTTCAGAGGTATTAATCACCTACAGCCCTGATTATCTACAACTGGAGGAGCTGTAGTGAACTTCTTAAAACCAGAGTGGCTTTAATTTATTCACCTTCCTTCAGGTCTGAAGGGACAACTTTGGCCATAATTTTTACCTTCGAAAAGGGTAGGATTTTTCTTTCTTGTTTAAAGACACTGGTAAATGTTTCTGGGTCAAATTTGTGGCTAAGCACTCTTGCTTTTGTAAAGAGGAATACAGGTGTAGCAACTTGAGTTCGGGAAAATTTTTCTGTGTGTCACCTTGAATGCATCATCAAAAGGACGAGCTGTATAGTCTCCTCCCTGTAGGTTGTGGTTGTAGATTGCTGTCGGTTATGATGGGTGGGTAGTAGAAGAGAAAGCTGATAATCTAATATAATTTGCCAGAAGCTAATTCTCATTTTAAATTTTATGTAAGGAAGTGAGGGTATTAACCCTTCCTTTCATTTCCCTAAAATGCTATCAGAAATCCACCACTATTTTCTGGATAATATCCCCATCGTGCCCCCCCCCACCTGGTCCCCCTCTGTGAAGCTGAATAAAAATATTAGGCAACTCTTCTTACACAACTGGATAGATCTGAAAAACTAAAGTTCTACATTTTTTGTTTAATGCTGTCTGTACTTATAATTAAGTGCCTATTAGATTAAGTGCAATGCAACACTGAATAAATTGTAATTTATGCATTACAAAATGGGGGGGCAAATAGACCTCCCAAATTTTTACATTATTCCAAACAAGAGAGGTAAGATAAATCATCTTGTCATATAAGCAATTGAGCAAATGTTACAAGGTACCAACAAAGTTAGCAAAACTCTTTTCTATCCTAAGATGATTCACTTTAAAGAAAGATTTATTTTTTTTTTAAACATGCAAGTATCTCATGAAAATTCAAACTGACGGAAACAATTATTTTTTTCCTGTGTTGAGTTGTGTGTGTGTGCATTAAGCTTTTCTCTTTACTCACATTCTGTGTTTTCTGAGCAGAATGAGAAGCCTATTAACAGTATGTAATTCTGTAATCTGGCAAGATACTGTGAGTTTTGAAATGGGGGAGGGTTATTTCTCTCTCTGAAATTTCAAAACCAGCTCTGAAATTGTCCATTTTCTGTTTACATTTTTATCAACTAATTTCTGTTTTGCACTTCCCCTTCTGATGTAATTTATTCCATTTCAGACATAATTTAACTTGGCCCTTCTCTTCTTCCTTGTGACATACATGAGCGGTTCTGCCCTTCACCTTCTTTCCCCGTTTCAGCTGGGGTTGGAACTGGAGATGCAAGTTTTAAAAACTTGCAAGACAGGCACTAACTGTGGGAAGAAGGATACTTGGGTTTTTGCAGTAATATGAAAACTATTGTGTGTGCGCACTGTTCTTAGCAGAACAGGACTTTATACTGATGTGCTTTGTATTTGGCTATATTGTTTGCTGATTGCAAGTAGCTGTTTCTGGTAAATAAGACAACCTGAGAACAGTAAGTATGTAAATAGGTTTTTCCACTGCATCCCTCTAACTGCCTTCTAATTGATTTAGGATTGAAAGAAAAACATTTTTGAGATTTGACAAGCACAAGCGGAATACCTTGTAAAGCAAGGCCAGGGTTAGTGAGTAATACAAGCAGAAGAGAAGTTATCCAGTAGCTGCAGTACATAAACATCAAAACAATATGGGCAGTGACTGAAAACTGATAAACACCACAATGTAAGCCACTGCAGAGAGACAGCTGGAGACAACTGCCTTTGGACCTTGTGGCTTGGGATTTTTTCTCCGTTTTCACTTTTGCATCTTTTTGAGGGAGCTGTTTAGGGTTGTTTCTTGATATCAGTTCGGAGGTCCTCACTTATTGCAGGATATAAAGTTACATTTATAGTAAATGATCTGTTTAAAAAAAAAACAACAACCCTCAAATACTTCAAAAATCTTGTTCTTTATTTATAGGCCTTGCTTTTAGGAGGGGGGGGAGAGCAGAGAGGGCAGCAAAGAATGAAGAGAGTTGTATTTTGAATTCACGTAACTTTAATGGGCTGAAAATATGGAATATGTGTTTTGAGTGCTTTCTGCAGCTGATTATTTAAAGCAAATGCACTTAAATAGTTAACCTAAGGGAAGAGATTTCTGAACAGTCTTTAGTGAAATGTATTAAAGGAGATAAAATGGAGCTCACATTTTTAATAGAAAAAAGAAAGCTCTGAACTAAGTTTGAAATAATCAGGGATAGTCTGGTTAAAATATAATTGTATATTTAGAGCCATGTACTAGAAACTCAGAAAGGGAAATTGATACCAATTGAGGATTTTTATTCACTGCATTAAAAACTGTATCCTAAGAGGACTGCTTCCAAAAGATTGTGGTTTTTCTCCCTCAAAATCTGTGAAAAGAAATTACAGTTGAGCCTTCTGGTATGCTTGAATCTATTAGAACTGAGGATAATCTGCAGTTCTATGAAATACTAGCTTTTTTTTTTTCCTGTATGGAGTAAATTACTTAGCTATAAAATTCAACCTGGATTTTTTGATCTTGTGTTTTTTAGTCTTGGTGTAATTTCCTGATCTAACTTGGTTGAACTGAATATCTATTTAATGTTGTAAAATTATTTTTTCACTTTAATTTTTGTTGAACTGAGACAATAATCAATTTTTGTATATGGAGATGAGAATTGGCCACCCTCCCCTCTTAACAGCTGGTGCACTGGACACTTTACCTTAATATCTGAGAAGTCACCTAAATATTAAGATCTCTGAAGTTGAAGTTTTTTGTGAATTTTTCTGAAGATTATTCTATTTCCATCTCTTTTAAGAAAACTCAGGTTTTACAAAAGCCTATCAAATGTTTCCTCTGTTTGGTAATGATGATTGGACTTCTAGAGTGGTTGGAAGAATAGCACTGGCTCAGCATTGCTCTTGAGCCTTTAAATGTGTAGAATTTCTTCAAGGCTTTCTGTTAGAGGGAAATTAAACTCCAGTTTAAAACATAGCTTAATCCATACCAGGTCCATATTTTTGAATAAAAGTGAGGTTTTGCCATCTTTGTACTGGTTGTCTTTTCTGCAGAAGTGATTTACAAATGTTTAAGTTCCAATATTCATGGCTATTTTGCTGTTACAACTTTAAAAAATTCTTCCTATATGAAGATGATGTTAGTTTGTGCAAGAATTTGTGTGGAAATCAGCTGTGACAGGATTAATGTTGGAGAGGGCTGGAACAGGTTTGCCTTGAGGGACTATAACTGTTAGAAATAATTTATTTAAAGGTAAAAAATGTTTGGCTTCATTTGCAGTCTGTGTCTGCGCCAGTCTTTTCTCTAGGCAAAATACTTCATGAAATCAACCCCTGATAATTCCTCATTTGTTTGAAATGCCAAAATGTGCCAGTTTAAATAATTAGAACTCCTATTATTTTTGTTTTGCTTGCTAAGTCTGACACTATACTGAAATGTGACCACTAAATTGCTTCTCTTCCTTTTGTCTTTTTGTTTGTGGTTTACCATTTACAAAGTAAATTACTTAATCCCTTTTCCTACTTAAATATTGTTAAAGTAGCTAATGCTGTGTAATGTGGTTCACTGGCTAATATGATGTATCCAACTTAATTATTATCTGAACAGAAGGAAAGATGCAGGAAGAAGGGAAGATTGATGCACTTCCTGAAAAGTAGATTTTCAACAGTTATTGCTTTCTTTATGCTTAGGATTTTTTCCTTACTTTGAGGGATTGGATTAATTGAACAGTTGAGACTTAAACTCAAAATACCTTCCTGTAAGGATGGGATTTGGATTGTTCTTTTTTTTTGAACTCAGACTAAGTCTTGGTGTTTCTGTCAGTTTATGTAACTGAATTATTACAGAAAGTAGGTTTGCATGACTTCCTGTTCATGCCAGTGCAGTGGAAATGATCTGGAGAATTGTGTAGTTCACAGGATATTTCAGAGAATATCCTCTCAAAGTTGAAGTCATCATTGTTCTTTCATTTAATGTGTGGAAAGAATGGCATTCATATTCTTTTGAGATAATTCCCACGGCCCCTTCTTAAAATCAAGATATGGAACATTGGTGCAAGTGGATTGCAGTATTTGTAGAAGTGCTTGTAAAAGGAAAATCTTTCCCATTGTGGTAGATACGTTGCTGTCTGTTTACTGCCACAAAACAAAAGTAGTCTTTGGAAGATAACAGATAATTTTGTAGATGCTTAGGGAATAAGAAGTAAATACCTTATCTGTGTATTGTTTGGATGTCAGTGCCACTTAGCAATTTGCTAATAGAGCACATCTTTCTTAAATGGATTTCTGTCAGGAGTAGAATAGCTTCTCTATTTGTGTTGTATGTCAAATCTCTTTTCAATATGGCATAATATTTACCAAGAACTTTATTCAGTGACATCTAAATGTGCCAGATTTAAATCAGAAGAAACACTATTTCTCAAGGGGCTTGTATGTATTTTTCCCTTTGATGACCCCTCCTTTCCTTCAGCAATTTTTTATCTTCATTCCAGCCTCTTTTGCTTCTGGTATTCTGTAATATGGTGCTGTCTCACAGATATTGCTCCTGCCTGGAAGGGCTCAGGAATTGCATTGAAAGTTACAATACTGGGCATACTGATCTTCATGTCCTCAGAGCACACTTTACCTCTTGCAATGATTCTCTTCCTTGACATTAATTCTTTTGGCTTATTCTGTGCATGATGTATTTTTGTTCTTATGCTCATGCTACCGTATTTTCTTTGGTCAGAATATATTTTGTTGAAGCTTGATTTGAATGTCATATCTATTTTTTTCTTCTTTCAGAAGAGTGAAATTCTCTCTCATGGCTGTCTCTGGTGAGTAGTCATGTCTGACAAGTGCTTAACAGTGCTAACAAACCTAGGATTTTGTGAACAACTGTCTCAGTTGAGTACTAAATAAGCTTTAGTGGGAATTTTTAAAGATAATTTTAATTTTTATTGCTGTGTCCTCACAGTAAACTTTCCATGTATTCTTACTGTTTTCCCAGCTCCCTTTGTCATATGTGCTGGCATTATGCCTAGATTTTGGTGTTTTACATGCGTATGTTCATGTGTGCAGTTAAGGTATAGTTTAAAGTCTTGTTTGCACTTCAGGGCAAATTCTGACCTAGCCACATGTGGAGAGGAAGTGCAGTCAGCCTCATGTTAGGTAATCCTTTGGTGTAAACGCACATTTCTTAATCTTCTGGCCCTCATTGCCTATGACATGAGTGTTGTCTGCTTTTCAGTTTTGAACACCGTTTAATTTCTGCCCTATATGGCTCACTGTACCCAGGGGGCCATCAATGGTGCCTAGCTGTAGTACTGTTACTACCATACTCAGTAGCTATTAAAAGTTTAGGGAGCTCTAAAAGTTTATCTAGTGGCTTCAGGCAACAACAGCTAACCAGGGTTTGGTGGTTTGTGAATCAAATACTGTTGGAAGCCAGCTATTGATTTTAAGCACACTGGTTATACGGGTAGGCCATTATTATAGTGGAGGCTTGTGGGAGATTGAATGTGTTAATTTTGATATGATGACCCCCAGAATGTTATCTGTAGGTCTTTTCAAGGCTGAAGTAGGTAGCTTTCTATTAGGCATAGCCTAGAAAGATTAGACAGGTATACCATTTTTTGCTCTGGTTTTCTTCACCCCAATAACCTGTTAAACTTAGAAAATTCAGTGACTACAGCACACAAAATCTCTCCTCCAAGAGGTACCATCACCTTCTGAGGCAAAAGAAACTGTGGAATTGCCCTTGGCCTCCCATTCCTTATCTGTATCTTGGGGCAGCAGCTGTGTAGTCAGAAGCAGGAACAGTTTGTACTGACTCCATGACACAGTGTTGACTTGGATCATACAGGAACAAGAACAGAAGTTTCTTCATTTGTCTGTGTTGCAGGCTATGAATGCTCTAACAGGGAATCGTGAGGGAAGAACACATTGCCTTACAGACTGTGATGATTCTTTTCAGGGTACTTCTAGTTCGTCACCTTTGTAGCCCTGAAAACGTTGTGTAGACGTCCTAATTGCAAAATTAATGTAATTACAATGTAAGTATAATTACAGGAAGATGTTTGAGACTTCTGACATCATACGTCATTCTCATATGATACTATGGGGATACTCCCAGTCTCAGGCACTCTTTTCTTGAGCAGGAGTACACTGGTGCCTTGTGGATAGGTTTTTATTTAAGCAGAGTAAAGGCCATGCCTCTTGCACTTCTTTTTAACCCTGGGCTTTGTTGTTCAGTTGAATACTGCCACTTGACCAGGTGTCTTGGGTTAAGCTGAGACAGAGTTAACTTTCTTCATAATAGCTAGCGAGAGGCTGTGTTTTGGATTTGGGCTCAGAAGAAAGCTGATAAAAAGTGATGTTTATGCCACTGCCAAGGTTGGCAGATTGGAGAAGCTGGGAGGGAGCGCAGCCCTAGTTACTAGCCCAGGATTTGATCTTAGGTTCAGGATTGAGACCCAGAGTGGCCAATGATCTATTCCATAACATACACATCATGCCCAGTATATAGGTGAGGACCCTCTGGAAGATCATCCCTTTTGGTTCCGGATCTCTTTTGCTCCGGGTCATTTTGCTTCAGGTGGTCGCTCTCCCAAGGCCTTCCTCCCCCCCACAGACCCCGGTCAGCTCTCAGTCTGGGACGCTCAAACTGTTACCTCCATTCCATGAGTGCGGTTTCGGGATTCTACCTGTACCGGGATCATTAGCCGGGAACAGGCTGAGCCTTGGTCATCGGGTGTGGGGGGGGCAGTGTCGCTGTGTATCACTCATTTGTATATTTGTATATAGTATTATTTTCAATATTATTGTTGTTTAGTTATTAAACTGTTCTTATCTCAACCCACGAGTCCTTTTTTCCTTTTATCCCTTTAATTCTCTCTCCTATCCTCGAGTGGGGGGGGGGAATTGCGTGAGTGAGTGTGTGGTTTGGCCCCTAGCCAAGGGCTAACCCATCACACCAGGAACTTGAAAATAATTTCTGTAAAAAGATTAAATTTAGCTGTTGTGGCCCTCATCACAGTGGAGTATTCTCACTGGAAGCCAGTGATATTTTAGTAACTGTAGTTATTGTTCTGCAGTTTGAAAACTTGAAACTTCTGGTATTCTCTTAATGTATTTTGCTGTTTTTCTTGGTGTCCAAAGCTGTTCTGTAGCAATTAGAAAAGGCTGTACTACTTCTTAGCATTGAGGTGGTCTTGAGAATACAAGTGAGTGTCCTGCTCTTCAGCTTTGAGGCTACAGCCTGCTAGGCTTTAGATAA
This sequence comes from Pterocles orientalis, assembly GCA_011057875.1. Taxonomy (NCBI): domain Eukaryota; kingdom Metazoa; phylum Chordata; class Aves; order Pterocliformes; family Pteroclidae; genus Pterocles; species Pterocles orientalis. The sequence goes on from WKFP01015467.1 coordinate 561,654, forward strand.
TTGAAATAAGCAAAGTCTGAGCTTTTTCCGTTTGAGGAATGCATTAGTTTTAAGTTCTGACTTATTGCCAGTTCTGTTGACTGTGCAACAGGTATATCCAGTAAATACAGATGATATGTAATGTAGTCATCTGTCTAGTCATGTTTGTCAGCAAAAAGTCTTCTGGGATGGAAGAACATTTGAAGTGTAGAGTAGATGAGCCATTTGGGATATTAGGTTTGGTAAAAGTTATCTAGCAGAATAGATCTGTGTCAGGTGATTTTTCTAAGCTGTGTTCTGAAATACTCTCCATAGTTTCTCATTTCATAAAATAGTGTCATTATTTCTAGTGAATATATATTTCTGTAATAAAAAACCATCTTTCCAGTGAACAAAATATGTAGATTGGTGATGGCTTAAAAAAAACCCCAAACCTCAGTGAGAGGCTGTGTGTGTGCAAATGAATGATTAGCAGTACCTTATTCCCATCCATCCTTAGGTGCTTTTTTGCTTTTATTCTTTCAGATGATAAAAGTTTCATATTTCAGACAGACAGCATTTGTTTGTGAATCTTCCAGGCATTTTTTGTCATCAATTTATCAAATTCAAGCTTAAGAATTGTTAAACTTCTTCCCCTGTTGCAAAGAGATTTTTGATCCCCCCCACCCCAAAACAAAACAAACCCCCCACCCCAACTTAAAAAAAAAAAACCCTCAAAAACCCAACCTGCCAAACTTCACTTTGCTTGGAATCTGCCTTCTAGTTTCCAGTCAAACTTTACAGTTTAGTCATAGCATCATAGAATGATTTGGGAGAATGAATGGAAGGGAGCTTTAAAGGTCATTTAGTTCAACTCCCCTGCAGTGAGCAGGGACATCTCCAACTCGATCAGGTTGCTCAGAGCCCTGTCTAACCTGTCCTTAAATGTTTCCAGGGATCGGATATGTATCAGTTCTCTGGGCAACCTTTTCAGTGTTTTATCACTCAATTTATATACCTCAGTTCATAAACTAAACTTCTGCTGTTGCTTAGTATTTGTTTCTTCTTAATCAAGTGTATTTTAGAGGACAACCACACTTTCTTTCACACTTAAATTTCCTAGATTCCTAGATTTCCTAGGTTGTCCTAGACCAAGGTAGGTTAGTTTCTTCTCATCTAAAAGGCTCTCTGGTGATTATTGATATAGCCATGCTGTGTGCCTGGTTTAGTTTGACTTGATACTTCTTGAATAAGGAGTACCAGAATCATAAATGTTTTTTAGGTCTCAGCCATGCTTTGTATAATGACATCTGTACAGTACTTTGTGTGCAGGCAGCATCTCATCCTCTGGCTCTCTCCCAACTAATGAACTGCCAGTTTATAGCCACAACTCGTGCTGTTAGTCCATAGAAGTGCTTTAGCTTGTACTTTGATTAAATTTTACTTCTTTTTTTAACTATAGTATTCAAGGTGTTCTAGTACAATATCCCAGTCCTCGTTTGCTTGTGTTGTCAGCAAAATCTACCACTCTTCTGTAAAAGAGTTCAATAGTTAATTGTGAGTAAGTGTGTGGATGTTCTTAATTTTGCCCAAACCCTAGCCCTGCTGCATCCACTGCTATAGATGTAGCCTTTGTTTTGCTGATCAGCGTGTGTGATTGCCAAGCTGAGTGTCCACTGGACACACTGCACCTTCCAGAATTTCGTTGTTGGGCAGCTCTCCACAAAAAAAGCAGATTTGTTGTTCTACTCTAAATTTCATTTGGTTCACTGGTAAAATGCAGGACTATGGGCTGTATTTCTCTTCTTGCTCTGGTTCAGAAGGAAAGATAAACTTGAGGTTCTCTATTTGTGGAGTAGGAAAAAAGCCACACACACAAAACAGCTCATGCAGCATTCTTTATTTTTTGGGGGGACTGATACAAAAACAACACATCCTGCTGCTGCTCTGATCTTAGACCTAGCTCATGGTTCTGTTACTCCTTATCAAATGATACCCTAAAGGTTGCTTTTTTTGTGTTGACTCACATAATCTCTAGTGGGAAGATTCTCAAGGTAAAACTGTTCTTACGGTCAGTTATTTTTTTGACTTTGGTTAGAGTTGCTTATCAGCAAAGAACAAGATGAGCCCACTTAGTTGGCAGAACACAGTGTGAGATGGACTTTTCAGTGGAAGCTTTTTTGCTAGTAAGAATGCAGAAAAATGCTTTCATAAAAGGAAGACAATAGAAAGAAACTTAATAACTGAAATTAGTAATATATACAGTGGAAAAGAGGTTTTTTTATTAAAGTACTGATTGCTACTCTTTAGGAAAAAGGGGATCTCATGTGGCATCCCTGAGAGAACAAAAATGTAGAGATGAAACTACAAGTATGAAAGGACCTGTTTAGAGGTCTTTTTATATGTCTTACAAAAGAAGCTGCTTTTCTGTTCAGGTTGTGTTGTATGCTGTATTTCCCTTTCTATGTATCTAGGTTATGGCAATTTAAACTATATTAAAGATTGAGCAAGTGACATGTTGCATAACAGGGTGCTGCTCATTGTACGAGTGACTTAACAGCTTATGCTTATAGCTTACTTTTTCTTCATGAAAGAGGAGCTATTTTTATTAATAAGAGCTTTTTTCCTAGAATAATCCTGAATAATTCCCACCACAGCTGCTTAGATCACGTTTCTTTGAACGCAATTAGGAATGAAGCTGTATAGGAAACTTATAACCCTGTTGTGTTTGTTTTTTTTTTAATTTGACACTGTGTAGCACTATATTTAATATGATCTGATTCAAAAGTTTCCCTTTCTGATGCGTAGAGTAAAACCTGCACTATTTGTGATTTGTTTTTGCAGACAGATTGCTTTTTCTCCCTTTGCAAATGTTTGTTATGGATTTATGCATTAATACTAGTAGATACCTTGTTTGTTCCAGCAAGTAGTTTTTATTATCTGTAACAGTTGGTTCATTGTTAACTTCTAATCTCTTATTATGCGATTACTAACAGAGCAGAGAAATTGAAGCTTGAAATTCCATGTACTTTGCTTTCCCAAGAAGAAAAAATTCAGCATAGTCCTGTAACAAAGCTTTTTTTGTGTGTTAACAGAATGAAGCGGTAGAAAAATTCTTCTGCATTTCTAAATGGACCAATATTTAGGAAGTAGTCTATACACAATAAAATAATACTGCATGTATCTTGAAATAGAGAGAACATGGGCTTGTACCTTTTTAAGTAGAAGGCAACCTACTGAAGTGTCATGTGGACAATAAGTCTTACGAGTGAAGGATGGATTTGCATGGGATGGAGGCAAAGTCTGCAAGGGAAAGAATGTTGCTTTTTGTGTCGTCATATATATGAAAATTAGTTACTACATAGTAAAATTTTTTTTGTTATGAATTGATTCTTCTCCCTTGCTGCTTTAGACTTGGTTGTATTTTAACTGTTGAGGGAGGGAGAAATCTATTCATGCGCATAAGTTAAAACCAGAAATCTGAGATGGAAGTTGGTGTCCATCATTACAGGTAAGGGTAGGTACACAAAGCAATATACTCTTCTAGAATGTGTTTGTTAATGCCATGTTTAAGGTTTTTACAGTTAGGAGTGATTACATGTTTTATGCAAAAAAAAGTAACGATGGGTGGAAGAAAACAGTTAATGTAGTTTGTTTTTATTCTATGCAAATTAATTGAGATGTGTAAGATTTCAGAAATTCTTAAATACCTGACAGCAAGAGAAGTATTTTTTGCTAATTGGTATGTGTCTTCCATGGAAGGTGGATTTTGGTGATAAAGAAAGTGGTTGCTGAGTCACTATTCATCCTAGAACTAACTTGATTTCTATTTCTTTAGCTTATAGACTTAGGATATGGTATGAAAATCTATCAGTTACATGGCTTGTTTTATGCCTCTGATGTGCAGTGGAAAGCTGTCTATGCTGATTTGACTTGTGGAAATTGCATTACCATAGGTAAGTTGTTACGGCCTCTGGTCCAGTCAGGTATGAGAATTACTATTGTATCATTGACTGGCTTTACAGTAATTCTCAGTGAAGGGTGATATCAGATTTATTTTTATCCAGTGGTGTGGAGATCTCTAGTATAAGATAGAAATGATGCTTGTAAGTGTGAAGACCTTCAGAAGGCTGAGGTGCTTTATCTGTGCTTCAGTGTACCTGTGTTTTGGGCCTGCCTTTGCTGTTTTTGTGGGTTTATGGTAACATGCCAAATACAAGGACTATATGGAAGCATGAACTAACCTGTGCTTCTGTCTGTGTATGGTAGAGGTTTATTTTTGATGTGGCATGTGAAGTTACCCACATTTTGTCAACTTCAGATATGTTTGTTATCAGGCCTAAAATGCTTCAGAAACTTAAGTAGAAATAGAGTCATTGAGCAGACAGGATTTGCATGACAGCATAGTATGTAGTTTCAGCAAAGTCTGACAACCTGCTGAATTTATAAGGTTACCAGTGTTTCTGTGAAAATCTGTGGCCAAACAACCTTACCCCAGACATGATTTCCTTTTCTGTTTTCTGCTGGATTTTTCTTCTGTTTATGCTTGAAGGTTGGATATTGAAGGTCCTCTGACCTTGGAAATTGATCCACTTGAATTCTCTGGAGCCTGAGCTACAGAACCTTTACATCCTGCTCCGAGGTTTGCTTGCTTGGCATGTATACTTTTTTGTTTTTGTTTTGACTTTTTGTTTCTCTTTAGTTGGCTGTTTTATATTGAATGTAGCTGAGGAAATGTACGCAGCAGGCTGAGCTGACCAAGTTAATTTTTGTTTTAAATGCCAGCAAATGAAAGAAGCTTTTAGGGCTTTTTTCTGTTGCATTTGTCTGAAGGGAAGAAGCAACAGAGAGCTTATTTGTGGAAGCATCTTTGTTTTCATAGTTGGCCTGCAAGACTGTAATCTCTTTGCACTGGTTTTGAATGTCCATCTAGGGGTGTTTAAAGAGAAAGCTTGAACATTTCTAGAGGGCTGAAGCATCTGGAGTGAGCATGAGTTTCAAAAATGTCCCCAAATGGACATCTGCTAGTCAATTTTTCAGTTTTGGGGTTTGGACAGGTTGTAATAATCTCGTTAAACCATCCTTGCATAACTTTAAATTGATCTTATTTGCATCTCTGGAGGTAACTGTGGTAATTAAAGCTACCTTGCAAAAGCTGTGATTTGTTCTCTTAGTACAGGAGAATGGGAAAAATAATGAAAGTAGTAGATTTGATGTCTACTAATTTCTGTTACTTGCTGTTACTTGAAGTAAAAGTGTTTAATATGGGCCTTGTTGTTTGTTTATTAATTCGAAGGAATTCCCAAGGTGATTTATTTTCTTAGCCTAGCCTTGTTCTGTAACCTAGAGAATTTTTGAACTAAGGTGATGGGACAATCCAATAAATTTAATCATTTGTCTGAATTTAATATGAGCTCCCTGGAGTGGAACTTCTCAAATCAATAGGTTTTAGCACTACTTATTTTTGAAGGAAATGGCACCAGACAATAATGACAAGCTAGCAATAAAAGAGGAATAGCCTTTTTGGAGAGATTTCAAAAGAATAAGTGTTCTTGGGTCTTCTGGTGTGTGATCGTTACAGAGACACTTGGAACTACTTAACTAATGTTGAAGAGACCAAAACAGAACAGCTGGCTAAATGTTGGCTCTATATGAAATGGGAGAGATGTAAGATTTTTGCAAGATTATCAAAGATGTTATTTGCAGTTAATGTATAGTATTTCAAAGTAAAATGCAGTATCAGGAGACCTTCAGACTTTATTTTAGGGAGTTCATTAGCTTGTGGCAATTTGAGTACCAGTACAAAAGTTAAAGATAATTTAAAAACAGTGTAAATGAGTTTTAAAAGGCCATGAATACAGGTTAAGTGGGGTGTTTTAAAAACCCAAGCAAAATTATCCAATTGTCAGTTGATGTAACTGTGATTCTGCTTAAAGGAAAGGACTTGCCCAGAGTAGTAGTTACTGATTTCTGTCATACGACCCTCCCTTTCCCTGCCCCTCCTCTGATTTATCATGTGAAATGAAGTGATGAAGTCAGTGCAGCATTTAGTATTGGCATCACCTCTTTCAGATGCTGAGAGGGGCTGCGTGGTTTCCTGTTGCCATTATAGTATTGATAGTTTAACTGATTCAGTGGTGTAAACTGATGTGTGGTATTTAGAAAGCTTAGAACTGAAAATGCTGATAGAAGTTTGAGGTTAACAGGGTAGTAATATGGGGCAATGTGGGGGCCAGATTATGTGTTTTGGCTGCTCTGCATAACTCTATACTAACTCCATTTTCACAGAATATGTAATTTGGAGCAAAATTTCTTCCCATAGGTACAAGTCTTGTCAGGAACTAGAAATACTAATTTCAGCAAATTTAAGGCTGCTGTGGAAAAGATTAATGATTACTTTTCATTAGGTGCTTTGTGATTTCAAAACATTATATGACTTTTGCTCAACATTAAAATTATTTTTAAAAATGTTAAACGTGTTTTCTTGCTGCTCAGATATGTCTGGGTTTTTTTTTTTTTCAAATAATACATATACTTCTGTACAAGGTGGAAAGGGGGGAAAAAAAAATTCTCTACAGCAAGACAAAATATCTGTCTTCAGAAGCCCAGAATAGCAAAGAAGACCTTTTGCAGTCTTTCAACAGCAAGAAGTGGCTGCAACAATGATTCCACAAAATGCATCCCCAGTGCAAGTCCATATTTTTTTGCAGAGGTTGTCTCCTCAATTTTTGTCCTTTACTAGATGAGACCTTCTCATGTAGATGACTTGCCTGTCTTCATTCCTATAAATCAAGTTTGAAATTAATGAATCTATCCAGTGTTGTAGTTTTGTACAAATTGTTTGTTTGAGTTCACAGCATCTTCTGGAGATTGGTCTAAGAAACTTTCTTAGCCAGTACTAATCTTCATCTTAAAAGGTGTGGAATAAGATCATTTTTTTGTGTTGCGCAGCCTTTTTGGTGGTGATGGCAGTGGCTACCGTGTGGCCATTACCTACAGAAAGCCACTAAGGTGGATGGTGTAGTGTCACAGGTGAGAATTTTAGCATATGCCTGCAGTTTTGTACTGAAGATGCAGTTTTCCTGTGTCCATTTTTTCCCTGAGAAAGAGCCTTGATAAAATGAGTGTGTCTGTACACTGGCATTTGTCACACGTGTGAGGCAGCGGTGACTGTGGTTGTTGTTCATGTGTGCCCAGGACTGTCAAACGAGGGTGAGACGTGGTTGATGCCAGCATTTCAGCAGACTCTGTAAAGTCACAGCTTCTTGACACTGTACGGCCATGGCTACTGTTGTGGCCCAGGAGAGCTGAGAACAGTATCACCTATTTCTTGTGTCCATTTGTAGTCTGGTCGTAGTGATGTTACACTGTGTGTCCAGCATGTGCTCTCCTGCAGGCAGGGTGGCAGCTGCATGGGTACAGCAGAGGTGGAACTTACTGGATTTGCCAGACCTTCAAAAGGACATTATTTTTTTAACATTAGGAAATTAAGTATCATATAAACCCAATTCCTTCATCCAGATGTGTAGCACTTCTGTCAGTGAAACCTGAATGCTTCAAAAAATAAGAGTATACACGGTCCTTTGTAAGACTAGAGGTGGAATTAACCCTTCTCGTTTCCTTTGTTGGTTTCTCTGTCTTGCAGCAGGGACTTTGCAGCTATCTAAGAACAAACTACACTGGCTTTGTCAATACGTGCCTTTGATTTCTGGGGAGCATGAGCTCTCAGGTGCTGCCATGTCTCTGGGGTCCCTCCCTGCGCAGGGCCTGGCAGCGACAGGGTGCTCCCTATCTCCTTCTCCCCAAGCACAGCTAGTTTGCTTGCCTCTCCACCCCTTCCTCTGCTGCCTTTCCTGCCATTGAGAGCCTTCTGTTAAATTTCCAGCCAAGTGTTGGCTTCCTCTTTGTGCTTAAAACCAGGGCCTAACAGATTGGGCCTTCCAGAAGGTTCTGAGGGGCCCCACTGCCTGGCCTGGTGGCAGCCATCAGGTGGTCAGCCTTGGTGAGTAGCTGCTGTCTTGCCACATGTCTGCAGCTCTGTAGGTGAGTTTACAATGTTGCACATCCTCTCTTGGTCAGGGCCTTAGCATATTACTTGTTACTGGGGTTGTAGTTGTGCTTGGGGTTGTTCAGCCTGGAGAAGAGAAGGCTCCAGGGAGACCTTATAGTGGCCTTCCAGTACCTGAGGGGGGCCTACAGGGGAGATGGGGAGGCACTCTGCGTCAGGGAGTGTAGTGAGAGGATGAGGAACTACGGTTTTAAACTGAAAGAGGGTAGATTTAGATTAGATAAGGGGAAGAAATTTTTCACTGTGAGGGTGGTGAGGCAGAGGAACAGGTTGCCCAGGGAAGCTGTGGATGCGCCACCCCTGGAGGTGTTCAAGGCCAGGCTGGATGAGGCTTTGAGCAACCTGGTCTAGTGGAGGATGTCCCTGCCCATGGTAGGGGTGTTGGGACAGGATGGTCAACCCAAACCATTCTGTGATTTTTCCAGAGCCCTTTGACCTGCATGGGTTTTTCCCCTTTTTGGTTTTGTAGGGTTTTTTTTCCTTTTTAAAAGCTCCTGTCACCTAGATTTTTTTTTTTTCTGTTGTAAGTACAAGAGATAGCAGTGGGGAGATCGTTACAGAGAGCTTTTATTAGCTTTAGGTTTCTTCCCAGGGATGTGCATTTTTTTTCTGCCTCCTGTTAAGTAAGTCTAACCTCTTCAATATATAACCCTCTGCTTGCTGGCTCTTCACTTCTTTCACTGGTGAGTCTTCAGTTTAATTTGCTTAGAAAATCCCATTGTGAATAAATTAGGAAAGCGTGAAGTTGTACCTATTTCCCTTTCTTCAAACTGGAGAGCTTGCAAAGCTTATCAGCAGGGGTGGCCGCTGTGTGCCATTTTTGAGGTATACCGGTATACCTGAGGTACACCAAGACTGCACCTCACAAGACATCAAGACAAAACAATATATTTTTCATGAGTATTCCTAACATGAATATTTGGCAAAGCAAATGCTTTATTAATCTTTACAGTATCTAGAAATGCCTAGACTTTCAAAGTAGAGATGTCAATAAGGTTGATAGTTGGGTGAGGGATTAAAATGGAAAAAGTGCTCAGTTTCATCTTGAAACAAAAATATTTATTAGCAGATGGACTTTGGTTTTGTTTTTTTTTTACCCATAAGGTTTCCAGCTAGCATCACATTTGAGGAAAATCCTTTCCCATCTGTCCAGTTTCATATCTGTGCAGATGTTTAAAAAAATGAACAAAGTACAAAAGGATTTAGATATAATATTTCACTTATGTGAAATAAATATGTAACATTGAAATGGAAACATAAGGAGTAAGCACATTTGTATACTACTGAGAATGAAACTGGTATGCTATTTCTTCCTTGTTCTGGTATCTATATTGTAAGAAATCTTTTTAGATGTTGGAGAGAGGGCAATAAAAAGCCAGAAATAGTGTTTGAGAATTAGAAGGATTACTTTACACTGATTGAATTGAGAGAAACATAAAAACTAATATTTGATGTTGTGGAGCCACAGGCTGCTGAGACGGTACACATTCTACATAATGGAGAACCTAAAACAAGTAGCATCACAGTTATGACAGTAGTAAAATTCATGTGCCATCGTAAAATCCAGATCTGACTATTTTTAGACATGTTCTCTGTTAATGTAGTATGATAGGAGGTTTAAGTACCTTGAGAGTTAAAATCTGTCTTCATAATATGTGTTGTTTTTTTAAGATAGCCTGTTTATATGCCTACTCTAAAATGTTTTTAACAGTGAAATAGTTTCAGGCTTTGGTATAAAATCTTGTTTGTCTTGAAAGTACTTCACTTTGCTAAGTAAATAAACTTTAGTTTGTCATGCCATCTATTCAAGTTACTATTTTCTTCTTCTGTTTATGCACTTTTTCCTCTGCGATGGAATAATTATTTTTTTCTTTCGAAAAACATTAGATGTGATTTTTGTCACAGAATCAGAAATACTGATATTGCTTTCATGATTAACTTGAAAGTAAAACTAGTGATGGGAGAATGTTGCAGGAAATGCTAATTTTAATGGACATGTCACCATAAAGTACAAATTTGGACTTTCTGGACCGTTTATCAAGTTTGCTGAAAATCATTTAGCAGTGCATTTGTTTTTTTAACAATTCAAGTTTCCCAAAATAATTTGTTGATCAGCTTTATTTAACTTCCTGCTTCCATCACTAACTTTCCACTCTTTCAAAGTGTAATTTAGAATGGAATTGTTGCCTGATGTTAAATCTGTGAGTACTGAAGTATGGAGACCCTTAAAGTGGTCAGCAACATAAAACTTAAAATAATAACAAGGGGAGGGAAAATTATTTGCTTGAGCAGTAATTAGAAGTTGTGAGTACATTAGATGATAGAAGTTTTCCAGCATGAGTTGCTTCATTATACCTTGTCCATTCCATCTCCATTGCCTAGCCCGCTTCCCTTTGTGCACACATGAAAATTTTCTCCTAAAGTTCGTCCTATTTCAGTTCCCTGAGCAAATGTAGAATAGTTGTCTTTGAGTGATGCTGTGGGGATTTTTTTTGCCTGCCGTGCACCCAAAGAGACAGTAGAGAATATGGTTGTAACTTTTGTCCTTTCAGTAGATCTGGAGCAAGCAGCTTCATCAGTTGGACATAAGTGTTGTAGTGTTGTAGAGAAGTGCCATTTTTATTGTTCGCTGGTCTTGAGTGAAACACCAGCTGTTTTAGAAACCATCTAAATTTTGATACTTGTGAAATAACTGATTTTAATACTAATTTTGTGAATTTCCGCCAAGTGACTTTTAAGAATAGTCACCACAATAGAAATGTGAGCTGCTTTCAAAGAAGAGTACTACTGTTTTTACAGGTCCACAAGGTCAATTTAACTTTTTATATCTGGGACATACCAAGCCTTTCTTTTCACAGTATCTCCAAGTCTTTCAACTGTGATTCTATGGAATAAGTGAAAGCATGCCGTTTATTATTTTGTATTCATTCCCTATTAACAGTCCAGTGTTAGCATTTCTCCTTACAGGGACAAATCTTTTAGTGCTAAGGCTTCGTTTTGTAGTCTTTTTATAGAGTGTATGGAAGGGAAGATACTGGTTCTAATACAGATGATTTAACATGTGTGACTTACTCAGGTTTCACAGTGTTTACTTGTTTTTCACTCAAGATGTTGACTAATATATACAGGTGAAATTGTGGGTGTCCTTTTGACAGTTGGTATTTTGACTGTATTTCAAAGGTACAGTGAGTCAAGAGAGGATGCTTTGTATGTGTATGATGTGTGTGCCTGCAAACAAAATCTGTCCTGAACTTGTCTCCAGAAAGTGTTTTTATAGCATTATTTAGACGTATAGTCCTCTGATAGGACTTTTTCATAGTACTTTATCACTTTTCATTTGTAAGGATTTATGTTAAATGCAAATACATTGTGGCATATCTTCTATACTTTACTGTTACTCTTTTCATAAATGTAAAAAATAACCTTGCAGATTAACCCGTTATTTGCTTAATAGGTTTCTGTCAGTGTCCTCACAAAAGCACCTGGAGGTCTTGTTTCCTGAAGTTTGCAACTGAAGTCAGTTTTCTCATGCTCACTTATTCCTTGTATGTGTCAGGCCAGCTGTGAATGTGACTTAACCTACCATTAGAAGGAAAGTCTGTTTCCACCTCATACTGCCCCATTGACTAGAGGCAGTGGCTCAGACAAAATGTTCTAGCTGCCACTGGATAGCCTCTTATACAAGCACATAATCAACTTAAACTAAGAAACAAAGTAAGTAATTATCTCTCACAATTGGGATACTTACTCCATTTGAATTCAACTTACAATATCTGATTGACCCCTTAGGAGCCATGTGTACTAGAAAAAAATTAACAGGGTAAGTGGTAGACTCATGATCTTTCTCTGCACTAGACTTACAGCAGCTATCCACTTTCAGGGGCGTGATTGTTGGATATGGTAACTGATACTGCTGCTGTAGCAAGGCCTCAGATACAGTTATATTCTGAAAAGTAAAATAAGTATGAGAATATTTTCTGCTTTCCTTGGTTTTAGTCATAGCTGCTTATTTATAAAACAAAATGGTGAGATTCCTTTTTAATTTTTACTGTGCCTTTTAAGAGAATTCAGGTTGGGATCTGTGCCTGGTATTCCTATCTGCATTTATTAAATATAGTTGTGTTTTATTTTGTGTGTTATTTCTAAGGGATTGTCCAATGGAATTCTTCCTAAAACCAAGAAAGAGTAATTGTCATACAAGGCAAAAGTTAAATGGCTTTCCCTCCTGAATTCTCTCTTATTTATGGATTAAATCTTAAATTTAGGAGGGGAAAAAAAGAAAGATTAGGAAGTAGACAGAAATAACTCCAGTAAAACATTGTACCACTGACCAGGACATTGCCAAGGATTAGTTTGTCGCATTTCACAGAATCACAGAATGTTAGGGATCTGAAGGGACCTCGAAAGATCATCTCTCCAGCAGTTCCCTGTCCTTCCTGAACTGAGGGGCCCAGAACTGGACACAATATTCCAGATGCGGTCTCACCAGGGCAGAGTAGAGGGGGAGGAGAACCTCTCTTGACCTACTGACCACCCCCCTTCTGATACACCCCAGGATGCCATTGGCCTTCTTGGCCACGAGGGCACAGTGCTGGCTCATGGTCATCCTGCTGTCCACCAGGATCCCCAGGTCCCTCTCCCCTACACTACACTCCAACAGATCAGTACCCAACTTATACTGGAACCTGGAGTTGTTCTTGCCCAGATGCAAGACTCTACACTTGCTCTTGTTAAATTGCATTAAATTTTTCCCCGCCCAAATCTCCAGCCTGTCTAGGTCTCGCTGGATGGAAGCACAGCCTTCTGGTGTGTCAGCCACTCCTCCCAGTTTGGTATCATCAGCAAACTTGCTGAGGGTGTACTCTATTCCCTCATCCAAGTCGTTGATGAATATATTGAACAGCACAGGTCCCAGTACCGAACCCTGGGGGGACTCCACTAGATACAGGCCTCCAACTAGACTCCATCCCATTCACCACAACTCTCTGGCTTCTTTTCTCCAGCCAGTTCACAATCCATCTCACTACCCGATCATCCAGATCACCGGTCTATAGTTACCCGGGTCCTCCTTCTTGCCCTTTTTGAAGACTGGTGTGACATTTGCTTTTCTCCAGTCCTCAGGCACCTCCCCTGTTTCCCACGACTTGCCAAAGATGATGGAGAGTGGTCTAGCAATGACTTCCGCCATCTCCTTCAGCACCCGCGGGTGCATCCCATCAGGACCCATAGATTTATGGGTGTCCAGATTACTTAATTGCTCCTTAACCCAGTCTTCATCTACCAGAGCAAACTCCTCCTTTGTGGTAATACTGCTTGGGCTATCACCTGAAGTTTTATTTCTGGCGCTATAATTTTGGTATCTTGTCCTGTCTTATCTGCCTGCATGATAGCTGATTCTGCCTGTAGGATACATGTCCTGAAGTGTGCACAATGTAATCAAAACCATTTGGAAACATGGAGATTTTACAAAACTGATGATATGCTCTTCTGCAGGAGCCAAACGTGCCTCATTTGTTATGAGTGTACATTTGTGATATGGCTGAAGTAGGATTTGTAGAATCTTCTCTTATTTTACTGCATTTTGGAGGAAACAAAAAAAAGTCTAGGACAATTTCTGACTTGATTTGGGTTTTGTCCTTCTCTTTCAATGTTCTTAAAGGCTTAACGTGAAAATTTACCTGAGAGAATAAATGTCTTGTGTTTTCAAGCTTGTGTTTACAAACACAGTTGTTACTGAAATTGGCCTGGTAGTCAGTAAACTCATCTTGGCTGGTTTTAGACATAGAATAATA
>WKFP01015467.1:575491-587253 GCA_011057875.1 Pterocles orientalis
AGTCAGTTTTCTCATGCTCACTTATTCCTTGTATGTGTCAGGCCAGCTGTGAATGTGACTTAACCTACCATTAGAAGGAAAGTCTGTTTCCACCTCATACTGCCCCATTGACTAGAGGCAGTGGCTGAGACAAAATGTTCTAGCTGCCAGTGGATAGCCTCTTATACAAGCACATAATCAACTGACACTAAGAAACAAAGTAAGTAATTATCTCTCGCAATTGGGATACTTACTCTATTTGAATTCAACTTACAATATCTGATTGACCCCTTAGGAGCCATGTGTACTAGAAAAAAAATTAACAGGGTAAGTGGTAGACTCATGATCTTTCTCTGCACTAGACTTACAGCAGCTATCCACTTTCAGGCGCGTGATTGTTGGATATGGTAACTGATACTGCTGCTGTAGCAAGGCCTCAGATACAGTCATATTCTGAAAAGTAAAATAAGTATGAGAATACTTTCTGCTTTCCTTGGTTTTAGTCATAGCTGCTTATTTATAAAACAAAATGGTGAGCTTCCTTTTTAATTTTTACTGTGCCTTTTAAGAGAATTCAGGTTGGGATCTGTGCCTGGTATTCCTATCTGCATTTATTAAATATAGTCGTGTTTTATTTTGTGTGTTATTTCTAAGGGATTGTCCAATGGAATTCTTCCTAAAACCAAGAAAGAGTAATTGTCATACAAGGCAAAAGTTAAATGGCTTTCCCTCCTGAATTCTCTCTTATTTATGGATTAAATCTTACATTTAGGAGGGAAAAAAAGAAAGATTAGGAAGTAGACAGAAATAACTCCAGTAAAACATTGTACCACTGACCAGGACATTGCCAAGGATTAGTTTGTTGCATTTGTGGTAATACTGCTTGGGCTATCACCTGAAGTTTTATTTCTGGCGCTATAATTTTGGTATCTTGTCCTGTCTTATCTGCCTGCATGATAGCTGATTCTGCCTGTAGGATACATGTCCTGAAGTGTGCCCAATGTAATCAAAACCATTTGGAAACATGGAGATTTTACAAAACTGATATGCTCTTCTGCAGGAGCCAAACATGCCTCATTTGTTGAGTGTACATTTGTGATATGGCTGAAGTAGGATTTGTAGAATCTTCTCTTATTTTACTGCATTTTGGAGGAAACAAAAAAAAGTCTAGGACAATTTATGACTTGATTTGGGTTTTGTCCTTCTCTTTCAATGTTCTTAAAGGCTTAATGTGAAAATTTACCTGAGAGAATAAATGTCTTGTGTTTTCAAGCTTGTGTTTACAAACACAGTTGTTACTGAAATTGGCCTGGTAGTCAGTAAACTCATCTTGGCTGGTTTTAGACATAGAATAATATTACTTCCCCTAAAATCAGTTTATGCAACCAATTAAACTTATCTGTGGAAGCTGTTTCATCCAAACCTCTGCTCAGAATATGGATCATTTTAGTTTGATTGCACTTTGAAGTCACATGATATTGCTCAGTAAATCTGTGATCATTTGAGAAGATCTGTGAATAAGGAAGTGTGAATTGAAGTACAGAATTGTTGCTGTCATGTATTTTCCAAATAATGTTTGGAAAATATTTCACAGTATAATAATAGTATTGGTTATTCACTTAATTTATTTCCTGGACACAAGGATGTAAAGAAATAGCATGACCAGCTAGTTCAAAATTCCTTTTTGCTTTTCCAATTTTGCAGCAACTGAGGATTTTCAGTTTTGTTTTTTTCTTTCTTGGACTTGTTCCAGGAATTCCCAGTCAAACAGGAAGAGACAGATGGGGGGGCACACGGTTTTCTGGGAGTAGATGAGTTTTGTTGAGCATAAAAACTAGATTTCTAAAAAAGAAAACCTGTCTATTGAACTGTTTTCAAAAAGTTAACACTAAGAAAGGAAGCAAGTAATTAAATATTTTCTGTGCTGTTGTAATAACTCCAATTTCTTAAGTATGTGTTTACATTTTAAATACAACAAAATGTCACAAAAGGGGAAAAATATTAAATATTTTTCACTTTTAATGATTACCTAGCTGTTTCAATTTGCAGGTTCCTTAGCCTATCATATACAGCAGATTAAAATAGATAATCCTGATGATTCTGGTTTAAAGTTTTTTACTTGTTCAGTTGAAGTAATACCTCTCAGATATCCTCTTTTTATTTAAATATGAAGTGGTTTTTTCTAAGATACTCTCTCATAGAGCCTATCCACAAGCCTGCTAATATAGGAGGGGGATAATATCAGACTTGCCCATGACAAGCTCCAGGATGACACACCAAGTTTAGAGGGGTAGGGTGCTAGCAAGGGCCCTCAGCCTGTTCTGAGACATGCTGGCTACACTGGAGTACACTTGAAGTCTTGTGGACAAGAGCCAGCGGCTTCTGAGGTAGTAGGAGCCAACAGGGAAGGACCTTAAAGGAATTAAGGGGTGTTCTCTAAGGAGGCAACACTGCTGATAGCCCAGCTGAAGTGCCTCTACACCAATGCACGCAACATGGCCAACAAACAGGAGCAGCTGGAAGCCACTGTGCTGCTAGAAAGGTACAACCTAGTTACCATTACCAAAACTTGGTGGGATGGATTCCATGATTGGAGTGTGGCTGTTGGTGGCTACAGGCTGTTCAGAAGGGACAGGTGAGGAAGGAGAGGCAGAGGGGTTTCCTTGTACCTCAAGAAATGGACACAGTGTGAAGACCTGTTTCTGAAGAATAGCCATGAGTAAGTTGAAAGCTTATGGGTAAGCATTAGAGACTGAGGCTACAAAGGGAACCTTGCGGTTGATGTCTACTGCAGGGTCCCCAGTCAGGGGGAGCCTATTGACAAAGCTGCCTTACTCCAGCTACAGGAGGCATTGTCCTCACAGGTTCTCATTCTGCTAGGGGGCTTGAACCACCCCAACATCTGCTGGAAAAGTAGCATGGTGAGCTGTAAGCAGTCCAGGAGACTTCTGGAGTGCATTGAGAGTAGATTCTTAAGCCAGGTAATAGACAGCCCTACCAGAGAGGATGTGTTACTGGTCACCAGCACAAGTGTGCTGATCGGTGATGTTGAGATTGGAGGCAGCCTGGGCTGCAGTGATCATGCACTGGTGCAATTCACAGTCCTGAGGGATATGGGTCAGGCAAAGAGTAAAGTCAGGACCCTAAATTTTAAGAAAGCAAACTTCTACCTGTTCAGGGAGTTAGTCAGTAGGATCCCCTGAGAGACGGCCTCAGGGACAAGAACAGAACAGAGCTGGCAGATGTTTAAGGATGCTTTCTGTAGAGAGCCAGAACTCTCAATTCCAGTGTGTAAGAAATCAGGAAAGGAAGGCAAGTGACTGACATGGCTCAGTTGAGACCTGCTGGCCAGACTAAAGGGCAAGAAGGAAATGCACAGGCAGTGGAAGCAGGGGCAGGTATCCTGGGAAGAGTATAGGGATGCTGCGTGATTGTGTAGCGATGGGGTCAGGAAGGCCAAGGCACAGATGGAGCTGAACTTGGCAAGGGACACAAAGAATAGCAAGAAGGGCTTCTGTAGGTATGTCAGCCAGAAAAGGAGGGTCAAACAAAGCGTATATGTGTCCCAATGAACAAGACTGGCAAACTGGTAACAACAGACGAGGAGAAGGCTGAGATACTCAAACATTTTTGCCTCAGTCTTCACTGGCAGTCTCTCTTCCCACACCTCTCAAGTGGATGGACCACTAGATGGGGACTAGGGGAACAAAGTCGCTCCCACTGTAAGAGAAGATCAGGTTTATGACCACCTGAGGAACCTGAACATAGATAAGTCTATGGGACCTGATGAGATGCACCCGAGTCCTGAGGGTGTCAGCTGATGTAGTTGCCAAACCACTCTCCATGATATTTGAAAAGTCATGGCAGTCAGGTGAAGACCCTGATGACTGGAAAAAGGGAAACATTGCACTCAGTTTTAAGAAGGGTAGAAAGGAGAATCCTGGGAGTTACCCACTTGTCAGCCTCATTTCTGTGCCTGGGAAAATCAAGGAATGGGTACTATGCTGAGGCACATGGAGGACAGGAAGGTGACTTGAGACAACCAGCATGGCTTCACCAAGGCCAAGTCCTGTCTGACCAACCTAGTGGCCTTCTATGATGGAATGACTACATCAGTGGACAAGGGAAGAGCTATGGATGTCATCTGTCTGGACTTCTGTAAGGCCTTTGACACGATCCCCCATAACATCCTTGTCTCTAAGTTGTGGAGAGATGGGTTTGATGGGTTGAACTGTTGGGTGGGTGAGGAATTGGTTGGATTGTTGCATCCTGAAGGTACCAGTCAACAGCTCAATGTCTGGATGGAGATCAGTGGCAAGTGGTGTCCCTCGGGGTTCTGTATTAGGGCTGGTACTGTTTGATATCTTCATCAGTTATGTTAATAGTGGGATGGAATGTACCCTCAGCAAGTTTCCAGATGACACCAAGCT
The DNA here is from genome assembly GCA_011057875.1 of Pterocles orientalis. Classification (NCBI taxonomy): domain Eukaryota; kingdom Metazoa; phylum Chordata; class Aves; order Pterocliformes; family Pteroclidae; genus Pterocles; species Pterocles orientalis. The sequence goes on from WKFP01015467.1 coordinate 579,901, forward strand.
GAGTGGTGCAGTTGACATGCCTGAGGGGGTAGATTGCTAGAGTCCTAAGAGAGTTTTATGGCAAAGAGAGATTATCCTATTGCAAGCTGGTTTTGGGGGTGATGTATTGTGACTACTTGCCTCTATCCCTCCCCACATCAAAGAAACCACAACAGTAAATTAAAGCCTGGAAGTAGCTGCCTTATCTTGTGTCTTTATGTCTGCTTTTGCTGCTGAATAGAAACCTGCAATGTCAAAAGGCTGTTTAGCCTTTTCTGTATCACTGAGTGGCAGATGTGTGGAGGTTGAGATTACACTTGCCATCTCATCCCAGACAAAGCTACATAACCTCTTTTGCCTTTATCAAAATCATTGCAGCTCAGAATATATTAATCTCAATGCACAGTACAGTTCTAGACTTGATAGGGAAAAATATTTAAGAATATCTGCTTTCCTATGTGAAGGACACAGAACAGTTTTGACATGTTTAAGTGGAATGTGAACATTTCTTCCACATATAAATAAAAAGAGGTACATGGAGTATCGAAAGCTTTCAAAAGCGTATTCTCCATATTCTATAATTACATTGATACCAGTCTTATTATTTGTGACCTTGCTTGCTGAGTTATAGATAAATGCTGGAGTGTGTGAGTTACATTTTAAAGTGGGAAGTAGCTACAGTTTTTACTAAAATAAAATAATTTGTACCTTATCTACTTTTGATCAAGAGATGGTCATTGTCACTGTACTGAATATACTGCCACTTGACTTGAGAGGTGTTGGGTGTACCCTGTTGACCTTACCATGAGTTCCTTGGCTGTCACTAATGCTTTTATGAGTAGTATTTTACAAGTATGGAGTGTGTACTCAGGATGGCCAGTCATTGTGGATCAACTTCTAGTACCTTACAGGTTGCTGAATATAAGTTGGAAAAGAGTGTTTTATTTGAGTATTCCTCACCTTTGTTATATTAGGAGGAGTTCCCTTTGAGTTGTTAATAACATTTTGGTTTAAACTTCATCCAATTTTCACTGAAGTATTTAAGACAGTAAAAAACAAAAGTCTGACCTTGATTTCCAGTGTCCTGTCTTTTTTGGTGGTTAGTTAGATCTTGGAGTTTCTCTGAATTTAGTTGCCAAAGAGTTTAGTTACACAACTTCCTTTGCACGGTTTTGACTACTAAGCATTGGCTATTTTAATATCTAAGTGTGCTTTTTAATTACTTGTGTATGTTGTGGAGATCTTAGATTTTTTTTTTTTTAATAGTAACTGGCAGTAGCTTCTAACTGACTAGTCAACTTAGTTTCATTTGTTTATTTTATATTGTGACTTTTTTTGAAATGTTACTTACATTTTTCTGTGACTATACAGCAAAGGAAACAGTTGTAATGAAAAATAAAAAAATCATATGAATATCTAACTTTTAAAAACCTAATACTAGGAAATAATTTACTTTTTAAGATATTTGACTGGTTACTCTAGAAATGTTTGTTCTTGAAGTAAATCTTTTGATGTTTGTAAAAGTAAGAAGTTGTGAAATATTTGTTGTACTTCATATTGTTCAGTTGAAAAATCCTCAAATGTGTTCTGTGAGAGTAAAAGTAAATATTAAAAAGCTCAGTACATCAAAGGAGTTGTCAAGTAATATTCAGTCTTTGTGGAATTCAAGTTCCTCAAGTGCAATAAAAACAAGAGGGATTCTAAAATCTTGTGGTTATTGGTCTCATAAAGCTTTTAATGCATCTTAAGTAGGTTTACTCATGCTCCTGACATGAACACACAAAAGTGATTAATATCCTTCATGCCATTTTATAAAGTTAAAACTCTTGTTTTTCATTAGTACAGATTTTAGCTGAAGTCAGATCCTGATGCCTGGTACTTCTGGAAAATTTAGAAGTTCTTCACTATTATGAATGGGAGTTAAATATGATGTCTCATAGCAACATCTATATGATAGGTAAAACTGTAAAATACAAGTTGTGAGCTCTTACCTGAATTGGCACGTGGCTTTTTCTCTCAAACACTTCATAAAATCATAGAACGGTTTAGGTTGGAAAGGACCTTAAAGATCATCAAGTTCCAACCCCCCTGCCATGGGCAGGGACACCCTCCACTAGACCAGGTTGCTCAAAGCCTTGAACACCTCCAGGGATGGGGCATCCACAGCTTCTCTGGGCAACATGTTCCAGTGCCTCACCACCCTCATAATGAAAAATTTCTTCCTAATGTCTAGTCTAAATTTACCCTCTTTTAGCTTATAACCGTTACCCCTTGTCCTATCACTACACTCCCTCAACTTCATACTTCAACGTATGGCCTTTGTTTTGCAGTGTTGGAAGAAATAATAGATTGGTATTTTGTATTCCTTTAGGGTGCCAGAGCTGAACTGGAATACTATTGTATAATTACATAAGAGTTTGAAGTTTGTTGAAAGTGTGTTTTTTCAAATACACCCAACTATGTTTCATTAACCTTTATAACCCTCTGTAGTTAGGGTCCTTTCTCATATCAAACTGTGTGTATCTGGTGTGTTGTTCACCAAACTCAATTTTGCATAATATGGGATTTAGTGCTGGTAAAAAAAAAAAGTGAGGTCAAGGAAAAGGCTAGGTAGCTTCTACTGATGTATAATTAATCAGTTATTCTGAAGAGTCAAGTTGTTTTTGAACTATGAAGACAAGATTTCTTGAAGATTAAGTATAGGTATGCTGGCATTATGATGTGACTTTTTAAATAGCTCTCAAAACCAATTACATATAAAAATATATAATTTGGGAGTTGCAGTGCAGGAAATATGTCAAGATGTAATTACTCGTAGTAGAAATTTGGCTATTAATATTGTCATTTTGACTAATGCCAGGGCTTTCAGGCTGTTGATAAATTTACCAATAATGCAGGGAAAGCTTGTGATTTGTACCTTACCTGTTTACTTCTGTGGGTAGTTATGTAGGCAAATACAGTCTAGCCTTAGGGGGAATAAGTTGGACACTGGAGTAAGTAAGCAAGGTCTTCCTTTGAAAATTTGTCAAAACATGACACCTGCTAATTTTGCTGAGGATTTAGGTTTCTCTTTCTGAATGTGGAAGACTAGCAGGTAGTAACTGTATTAGTTGTACTGCTTTCTGCAGCACTATGGGATAGTTTATTTTCTCTCATTTTTCTTCAGGTGTTAGCTTCTGATAATGTTTCAGCCCGACCTCAAGTGTATGTGGTAGCATAGCTATAGACATACACTGGGAAGCTTAATTAGTCTTTGTGTAGCAAAAAAAACCCCAAACCCTACAGGTATTAACTAGTAAGTCACTACTCATTAAGGAACTGTCGTTCAGTATCAGCTAAGTATAAATGGATAAAGATGTAAAAATATATAGCAATATAAATGAATTTACAATACTTATTTTGCTGAATCTCAAGTACAAATACATAACATAATGACTAAAGCACTAGATTATGATGGATGGAACGGTTCATGTAACGAAGTTTGGATATTCTTTGGCCACTGACTCAGTGGTCTGCAAGACCAGCATTTTACAAATTTTTTAACTTGTTAGTATGTATTATGATACCACAAAGTAGTACCACCTTTTTTCTGCCAGAATCATTGTTTCCCTAGCTTTGTATCCAGTTAGGAATAAAAATCCTGTTAAACTCTTAACAACAGCTGACTGTCAAGACAGTGAATAGTTACTACCTGCAGTGAACTTGTGTTTATAGATTAAAATGTGATGACAAGGGTTGACAACGAAGAAGGAAGATGTTTTCTTGGCAGGAAAACTGCATTATATTTCTCTAGTGAAAATAGGAGTAGAACAGTTTCCTGCTCAGTTCTTTGTCAGTAGACTGGAGAGTGTAATAGTTAACTACTTAATTTTTTTGTCTGTAGCTCACCTGAACAATTTAGAAACTGGCTAACATATAGATGAGACACATTTTGACAGCCCTGTACCAAGTGTAAAGAAGCATATGAAAGCCCATATCTTTTCATTGTCTTTGTTCTGGAATCCAGGCCAGAAATTTGTCTCTTTCCCTTGCTTTTATCACTTAGATGTAGTCATAGCACAATTTGGCCTGAGGATCTGGCGAGACTGCAGCTGTGTCACAGGTAGGATAGGCATAGTACAAAAATAGGGTTCTGTCTAGAGCTTGCTTAAAGAGGAGCACTTCTGAGAGTGAACGGAAGATAGGCAAATAAATTGAATATCAGGTTCATTGTTCGCTGAAGTTCTTGTAGCAAGTGTTATCACTCTGGCCAGTTCTGATCATGTCCTCATGAAGGGTGATAGTAGTTTACTGCTCTAAATTTAAAGCATATTTTTAGAATGTCTCCTTTTGAATAACCTGAAGCTCCTCTAAGAACATCACTCAGGAATGACTTTTAGTTGCATTTCATCTTGTTAACCATGCCAATGCATATTATTTCCAATATGCGTTAACTTGTGCTTTTGAAAAGGTTGACAGCAGATATTTTTGCTTGATTTTTTTATTAATAATTCAGTGTCTTTATATAAAAGAAAAAGGTTGTATGATATATCTGGTTTTATTACTTATTTTTGCATGAATGAAAACAACCTTCTGCTCCTTTCGTCTTCCTGCTTCTTTAGAATCTGTAATCTATAAAAATAACATTTAAAATTTCAATTAAATTCCTGACCTGAAAAATTTGATCTCTTTACAATGTTTCTTGATAAATTACTCCAGATAGAAGTATTTCCTGGCAACTAACAGTGAAAAAAACCCTGGCATTCTGAAATATTTGTACAGCTCTTTAAAATGATCTCTCTTTAAAAGTGTCTTTACAGATACTCTGAGTTTTACTGGCACTGAATGCAAATCTTAGTGGTATTTAGTTGCCTTGGAAGAAATAAAATTGCTCTTGTTGTTTTGCAGCTTTTGTTAGCACCTAAGGAAGCTGTAAATTTTCTCCACAAACCTTAATTTCAGCTGTTGGTCTGGAGCTACTTAGATATAAACTTGATTTGTAATTAATTTAAGTGCTAAGGCTGCTAAATATCATGTGTCTTATGTGACACTTTCCCTTCTAGCATCTCTTACCACTTCTCTTTGCAGTCTAGTTTGTTTCTCATTTGCTTTTTTTAATTGCAAGTGAGGCACTCTTGAAAGGATTTCCATGTAGCAGTTCGTCTTGACTGGGGCTGGGAAGACGTGCAAGGTGGCATGCCCTCTCCCTGCCCCACTCACAGCAAGGAGGAAAGTGTCAGAACCTGTGTAGTGGGAGGAAGAAAAAGAAATGAAGCAAAAGTATTTTTTCCAGCTGTCCAATAATTCACATTTCACAGATCTACCTTTTTACCATCATTCTAGTGATTGCTTGAATTGGCTGAAGACTCCATGTGTGAAAGGAATAGGAAACTTTTATCTGTATCACTTTTTTACTACTACTTTTCATGGAAATAAACAGGGAAGCTAAACAAGATTCTTTTGAAGAGAGGGAAAGCCCAAGCATCACAAATAGCTGTACCTAGTGGTCCAGTATGTCAGCAATATTTGGAGTTTAAATTGACCTTTTATGAAAGATCTTAATCTTGCTTTAATAACGCGGGTTAGTCTTTATGTATTTGAAACAAAGAATTACTGTAACTCTTTAGGAGGAACACAGATCACTGGCCTCGTGTTCCATCCCACCCTAGTGAAGGCAAGGTTCACTTTTGGATTTCTGCTCAGTAACCTGGGATGCCCAGAACAATGCTCTGAGGGTTTCAATTAATATTAAAAAAAAAGTAAAATATAGTACGATTACAAGAGACAAATGAATTGGAAAAGAAGACTTATAACATACCACATCCTACTGATGACACTAAGGCTTACAATGGTATGACAACTACTCGCAGTGTAATGATACCACAATTACCAACAATACTAAAACTACAATATTATGACTAACAACCACTATCCAAAACCTGAAATCTCTTAACAGTAAAACCTTACAACCACTTATCAATACTAAAAACTTGTAATCACTTATTGATACGAAAAAAACCCCAAAACTTGTAACAATGTTACCCTTGTGTGCCAGGAATATAGTTAGAGACAGAGAGAGTGAGATGCTTGAAGAGGGGGGGAAAAAAAAAGGAAAAGAAATAAATAAGAAAGGAAATATTTCAGAAAGATATCACCATCACTGGATCCAGTGACAATTTGTGTCTTGGGGGTCCTCTGAGGGTGGGTGCACACCTTCCTGTTGTTCATTCATCTGTTATAGACAAAAGTTGTCAGGTCTTTGCCATTCTTCAATTAGCATAAGAAGCAGTGGATAAAAATGCCTTCATTTTCAGAATGTTGTAAATTATTGAGTCCCAGACTTCAAGGGAACACGATTATCAATGTTTCATGTTTCTAGGGAGTAGGACTTTCTGCAAGGCCTCTTATCAGCAAAGGAGTAGGGTTAGTTGGCCCTCAGCAGACAACTCTTTTGTAAAGCTGGGCTGCATCAAAAGAAGTATTAGCATCAGGTTGAAGGAGGTGATTCTCCCCCTCTACGCTGCTCTTGTAAGACCCCACCTGGAATACTGTGTTCAGATGGGGGCCCCCAACATAAAAAAGATATGGACCTGTTGGAGAGAGTCCAGAGGAGAGACACAAAATTGGTTGGAGGGCTGGAGCAACTCCCCTATGAGGACAGGCTGAAAGAGTTGGGGTTGTTCACCCTGGAGAAGAGAAGGCTCCGAGGAGACTTAATAGCAGCCTTCCAGTACCTGAAGGGGGCCTACAGGAGAGATGGGGAGGCACTCTGCATAGTCCTATCCCCTGGTAGTGATAGGAAAAGGGGTAATGGGTATAAACTGAAAAAGGGTAAATTTAGACTAGACATTAGGAAGAAATTTTTCACTGTGAGGGTGGTGAGACACTGGAACAGGTTGCCCATGGAAGCTGTGGATGCCCCATCCCTGGAGGTGTTCAAGGCCAGGCTGAATGAGGCTTTGAGCAACCTGGTCTAGTGGAGGGTGTCCCTGCCCATGGCGGGGGGGTTGGAACTTGATGATCTTTAAGGTCCTTTGCAACCCTAGCCATTCTATTATTCTATGATTCTGTGAGACAAACCATCTGTGGTTTGGTTTTTTTTTTTTTTTATCCCTTACAAGGGCCTTCAGCAGACAATTGCCTTTCATTCCTTACCAGGGCCTTTAGTGGGCAATTCCAGTCATTTTACTCCTTTGGTCTCTTTGATGGGTTGGCCCTTGGCTGGGGGCCAAACCACACACACCTGCTCACACAGTCCCTGCCCCCACCCAATGATAGGGGAGAGAATTAAAGAGGTAAATGGCAAAGAGGACTCGTGGGTTGAGATAAGGACAATTTAATAATTAAACTACAATAATATTAGAAATAATACTATATACAAAGATGCAATGTGAT
>WKFP01015467.1:595789-687256 GCA_011057875.1 Pterocles orientalis
GACGAATGCGGAAGTGAAAGCCAGTACTCCTAGAAGAGTCTTCTTCTAATATACTGGGTATACTGGATATGACGTGCATGGGATGGAATAATTGGTCAGTCTGCTTCTCAATCTTTACCTAAAAGCAAATCCCAGGCTAGAAGCCAGACTGTCTCTTCCCCCCCAAAAGGCTGAATGTATGTCCTTGAGAACAAATAGCAACATACTAGCAATAACTATAAACGTTCTTCTCTTATCAATTCTCTCCTGAGCAGGAATCCAAAACATAGCTTCTTGCTAGCTATTTATGAAGAGAAGGGAAAAGGAAAAATAAATTAACTCTGCTCTGCTTAACCCACGACAGTCTCTTATACCTTGTCATCAATGAAGTCAAATGATTCAAGTGCTACTTGGGTACTCTGTACTTGGAATTCAGTTAAAGGTGGTGCTCTAACCTGGCAATCAGAAAGGAGAATTAGACTGTCTACCAAGGGCTCTATTAGAATATGCCTGTGCAAACCTATGTGACATGGTTGGAATATAGTTGTATTAGGATAGCTTCAGAAATGTTTTATTCTAAGTACAGTGCTCAAGGAGGCATGAAGTGGAAGGCTTAGATAAATTTATATTAAGTACACATACAGAAGTGTTAGGTATTTTACAGAAACTGGAATATTTGCTATTATGTCAGAATGTTTGTTCTAATGTGAATTATAGATCTTTACATGATTCCATCATATTTCTGGATTTCTTCTTTCCAATTGTGAATAATTTCACAAAACTTTATGTAGCCTGTTGCTATGAAGCCATTTCCCTTTATGCCTTCATTCACAAGACCCTTGCAGGAGATGGAAAGAAGGATCAGAAAACCAGGATCCATCAAATGGTATAGGTATGGCTTGATCAGGAAATTTACTTGTGGATCTAGCAACATTTTCTGTAGTTAAGATATACCCAACTTCACTTCTAATCATATCATTTACCTGAGATTCGTAAATAAATTAACCTATTTGAAGTCAATGTTTATTATCTTTTTCTTCTCCCTTTGCATATACTTATGTCCGACATTGTATGATTTGTAGGCAATTGTATTGGGAGAGTTCTATCATCAAATATTATTGCTGATGAAAATCACCATGCAAGGATTTAAAATGCATTTGCTGAAATGAAATGCAGTAATAATATTCTGTAGCAACAGTATAAGGCAACAGATCCTATGACAGCGACATTTCCCATAGGGAATGTATTAATTAGTCGTAGGAGTTTCTGGGAGAGAGTTGTTCTGGGTTTTTTTTGGTGGTTGCTTCTGAAGTGCTGCATTTTGGTATTCCATTAAATTAGTGGTTAAATGGTATATGCCCATATGGCTTATAGGTGCATGAAATAATTTCTGTTTATGGTACCTATATTGAGGTGGTCTTTTCTCAGATTATAAAAGCTGATAGGGTATTTATCTAATAATTATGTGTTTGAATTATTTTATCTATGCCATTTTGTATTCATGTGAAACATAAAAGTAATCTTAACAGCTTTTAAAGTTGTATTAACTCTTCATTCTGAGCCTGGTTCATTCATATGGAGGGCCAATATAATGTTGTGAACAAAACTAGATCTTAAGTGCTCTACATAGGTCGTAGTAAGTTTGTCTAACATTTCAAATCTTACTAAGATCCTTTAAGTGGGTGAGAATTTCACTGTTTATCTTCACAAATACATTAATGTAAATTAGTGAGGTTTTTTGTAAAGTGGGCTGTTTTAACTCAATCTCTTTTACTAGGTAGTAAATACAGGAAAGTTAGGGGTTTTTTTAATTATTTCTTTAGAGGGACTCTGCTTTGTGTGATTTATAGATCAGGTCTACCTTTAAAAAGACAGTGGATTTGGTTGGATTTGGAAAGGTTAGGTAAACATTTGCACACTGTGCCATTGTTTGCATAGGGAAATGACTGCATATTTACCTGCAGAATGGTGCTGAGTCCAGTGTGAAAACAGGTACTCAGCTGGAGACACAGGAAATTATATGATCTCATAGTTCAATAAATAGCGTATGATAAATAAAGAAGACAGATTGCTTATGACATTAGAAAGGAAAACAAGTTCTTTTTTTCACTTTAGTGAATTACAGTTTCCTGAGATATTGAAGTTGTTTGTCTCCACTGAATGAAAAATTAGAAACAGCATTTTTTTTTAGTGCAGAGCTGTTGTAACGTATCCAATTAGATATGAGCAAAATATTCTACATGTGAAAGTTTTTCCACACTGTACACCATTAGCACTTCGTGTAGATTTTGAGTGATAATAGTTTGTCAGTATGTGTTATCCCAAAACTCCAGAGTGTTTGAGTAGCTGTGTATTCGGTGTGCAATTTTAACAAAGGTGCTAATTGCTTTATTGAGATCAAATAGTGTTTTATTAAAACACCAGGCTGTTGCCAAAGCCTGCCTCTGAGTGTGAAGTATTTCTGTGTTAAAGAATTTTGAGTTACAGTCTGGGTGAACAAGGCTATAGCTGATGCTGAGAATTCATTGCTATCAAATCTGTTGTTAGAGTGTACTGTCCATTTATGACACTTTCTGAGAAAGCATTTAGCAGAAAGTAGGAGAGAATATTGTTCAGCAAAGTGTATTTACAGTCTGGCCACAGAAGATTTTTGTCTGAGTTTTCAGTTGTCCTTAATGCATATTAACTTATTTTTGTAGTGTTTATGGTGTTTAAATTATTTGGAGACAGAATATAATTCTGAACCAAAGATTGTTGCTACTAGTTATACCCAAATTGCTAGTTCAAGTGGAGAGTTAGGAAGTATCACTCAGTGTTTCCATTGATTTCCAAACCATAAGTCAAATCTCTTTACTAAAAATTCTTGGAAAGACTCGGAATCTTTCAAGGTTGGTTACTTTTCCAGGAGCTAATGCTAGCATCTTCCTATAATTCTTTTGCTGTCATCTCTTGAATACTAACCCCTTGTCTTTTCAATTACAGATTTTTATTTAAATTACATTTAGATAAAAGTTAGCAAAGTAGCATGAAGATGGATCTCAAGCTAGTTTTAGTTTGATTTTTAAATCACAAAAATAAGCTGCATGGATATTTGAACTCATACATGCATTAAGGTATAATCCTGTTAACTGGCTCAATTTAGTGTTACATAAAGATGACTTAGTCTTTTGCTGGTCTTTGCTTTCTGTATTGCTGACCCTGCTTGAAAGAGTAAAAGCTAAGTAACGCTTCTTCATTGATGTGCCAATGAAAACAGGTCTCAGTACATTAAGCTTTGTACTATAAATAGCGGCAGATAATGCTAAGGTTTATTTATGGTTTCTTGGACATATCCTTAATGGGCTTAAGTAATAGACCTTAAAAAAAAAAAGTTAATATAGTTCACTGTTCTGGCAGCAGCATCAGATTTCTTTTTTCAGCTACCCTGATGTCATTATGTAAATGATCACTCGTGTGCAGTGTCTGAGCATTGAAAGAATTGCTGGTTCAATGTGTTTGGCTTTGTAGTTTAGCATTGTCAGACATTCAGTTGGTGTGTTCTGATTTCTCCAAGTGGCATGCGTACTGACTTACAGTGCTCTTTTCCTAAAAGCAGCTTTTTCTGCTTCATGCAAGGGAGTTTGCTTGTGCTGAATAATGCATGCTACTTTCTGTATTGCATGTTTACCTCCCTGAAAACCATAGCCTTGTTATTGGTCCCTGCTACTTTTTCTACACTGGTACTGTGAATGTTTTGGGGCTTTGAGGTTGTTGAATCGGGTTAGTAAAGCACATTTGTTTTCCATTGTCTATTAACATATCAAAAATAAAAAATGTTCTGTCCTAGCAGATAGTTAGAATTGAATTATGGTTTTGTACTTGTGGTGATGTTATTGATTAATGATAAAAGCAGGTCCAGTTAAGCTAATAGAGGAGATTGTCTTGGTTTTATATCCATGCTTAAAATAAATTTTATAGAGCCTTTCTTTAGGGGTACAAATTCTAGGTTATGACATTAAGTTGGTTTACTTAGTGTTAACACAATACGCCAGGCTCACCAGACCTTTAAAAACTGGTGATAATACAGGAGAATGTTGCTTAGAGCTTTGTCTTAGCTTGATAGCTTAGTACTTCTTAGCTTGATAGGTAATTTCGCAGAGGACAGTTTTAACTGAGTCATGATAAAAATCAGTTTATGCTGTGAAATTTTAAAGAATGCTTTTTTGAACTAATAATATCCTTTAAGTTGTCTTAGAGATAAATTGTCAGGCTGGGCCTATGTAGAGGGAAGGAGAAGCTGAGGGATTTCTTCTTGATGTTCAAAGCTTCATGTGTTGAATTCCTGTTAGCCCTTTATGCAATCATCTCTGAACTCAGGCACTTAACTGTATTGGCAGTAATCTTTCTGTTGCTTTTATGTCTGGAATGTCCTTCCTAATGAAAAATTAATAAATACTGTACATTTTAATCTACTACTCAGGAACGTCTCACACTTTTGCATTTCTAGGAGTATTACTTGGCGCAAGTATCAATAAATCATTTGTGTGCATTGTACGTTCAAGTACACTGACAAGGTAGAACATATTGTGTTCCAATAAAATGATAAAAGATACCACATTTTGTTCTTGGCATAGAAGGAAGGTGGAATATGGAAACATTTCCATTGCTTTATTTTGGCTTGCTGAAAGAGTCCTTCATCAGTGGTCTGAATGGCAGTTTGCTTTTTTGAGTTGTGGCAGGTCCAATCAGTGATACGAGAGGACTGCCTGGAAAATAAGTGTAATTTTTAAGCTAACCGACATCGTAATTTCAGGTCCGCACTGGAGGGATCTGACGTGAAAAATGTTGGATGTGTGCTCCCACTGAGTCAGGAATAGTTACGGAGTTTAGCAATGGCCTGTGACTAGGCCATTGCTGTGTCTTACGAATGGTGGTCACTCTTACTTACTTTATAAGTTGCTTGTCTTCATATAATGTGTGACTCTTTCAAATTATTGGATACTGAATAACATTTAGAAATGGCTAAGAAAACCTTCAGGTTTACCATTATTTTGAGTTTTGTGCCTAGTTTTGTAATTTTTGGCCTTTGGTAGTTTCTGAACGTAATGCCATCACTTTTCTGTAACATGCAGGATTTAGTAATGAGACTATACAAAGAAGTGTGAGGGGTCATACGTTGATGGCTATGTGTGTGTTGATCAGATACATGATTAGTTAACTTAGTGTGTGATTCGTCCTGCTGCAGAAATACTGAGTTAACTGACATAACTGTTTTGCCTCCATAGTGTGCTGGAGAAGAGAACTGGGTGGACAGTCGGACTATTTATGTTGGGCATCGTGAACCACCTCCAGGCACTGAAGCATACATTCCACAGAGATTTCCAGATAACCGAATAGTCTCATCAAAGGTAGTAGTGTTTTCTTTCATTAATTTACATAAATCAGCTTATTTTTTGTTCATTTATTTCCTTCAAGATATTCTTCCTATACTTCCTATATATTTTTCTTTTACCATGATTGGCAAAGGTAAAATCAATACATCTTAAGTTTCTTCCACAAAAACTATTTGCCAAATTCCCTCTAACGTGACAAGGAATAGAATGACTTTTCCAGTGTTTACTGGAAAAGTACTAAACGTTTTAGAGTGTTATTGTGTTTTTCCACAAAAGAGTAAGACAGCAATTTTCATTTGGGGGAACCCTGAAATAAAGAAAAACTTCCCAAGGAAAGACCGCATTCTTTGTAGCCTAAAGTGATATCTCAAAGTGTTAGAAATATTATGATAGATGTAAGTGCTCAACAAATGAAGCTATCTCTGCAATAACAGTGACGTTCCCTTCAAAAGCCCATCCTGACAAAGCTCCATAGAAGAAATAGTCTTTGTTATACATTTACAAGAGAATAATTCTTAAGCTCTTGGTACTGTGATACATTTGTGCCATTTAGAAACCTTACCGTTGTCCCTCACTTTAATGAATCTTTCCATAAGCTTCATCAGCTTACTGTGAGTGGTTGGGTTGTTGGTACTCTACCTATTTCAGCTGACTAGGTTGCTTTAGCCAAAGGTTTGTACTGCAGTGGCATCAAAAACTGAACATTCCCAGCTTATTATATGGCTAACACCCTAAGAATTTCAAGTTTTTAATGTGCTTAGATTTTAATCTTCCTGAGCGCACACCTTCAACCAATTACGAAATAATGATTTCAAAAGAATATCTCCTCTACTAAGAAAAATTTTTGAACAATGGCTCAGATCCACAGCCTTATTTTAAGAGTCTAAGTAACATTGTGAACTCAAGAAACTGAATGCTTACCTTCATAGATCTGAACACCTGCTATCCATTAATATAATGACAAACCCCACACTTTACGCAGTCTGTGTCTCAGTTCTTATGTGAAATTTTGTGTTCTGCTACGTTCTTTCACTACTATTTTTACTACTTTCTTTCTGTACTTAATTCAAAGATGGTATAATAGCAAACAGCATAGTATCTAAACATCTTTAATTAGATAGAATGTTCGAAAAGTAATACAGTAAATAATCCAGATGGAATACAGTCAAACTAGTACAGTGGGAAATCCTGTGCTCTACACATTAATTTGTGTTGCCTTTTGGATTATTGAAGAGTAAAACTTTACAGCTCTTTGTACTCCTGTGATACTTGTCTTATTTTTTTATCTTGTACATCTCATCTGGGACATATATAAATAAAGCCATTGAAGTTATTGCTGATGTTTTTTGAAATAAAAATGTCCTACTCAACTCTGCAAGATGTTTGATGTCTTTTTGTAATGATGAAATTAGTGTAAGTTTCAAGTTACTGTGCTTTGCAGAGTGAGATTTTTAGTATGATTTAAGCGTGGATTGAGCTCAGGATCCCTGACAGCAATTAGTAAATATGTATGGTTTCAGCTATTTCACAAAAGACACTTGACTGTTTTTATTTGGATATAAAGCATGTTCAGTTAAATGTTTTAAATATTTAACTATTTAGTTGTGAACTGTATCTGTAAACAGTTTTCCATAAATAAAAGATTATTAGTGGAATTTTTTTTTATATACAGTGTTTCTCAAATTTTCTGTTTACTGATTGAACTTCTTACACTTGAAAAATAGAATATAAGTGTCTTTGTGAAAGTAAATACAGTGGTGATATTTCAGGAGGGAACAGAGTTTACGTAAATGGTTTATAATATGGAACAGTTCCTTAGACTGCTGAAAGCTCAGTTTTAGTGGCAGTTGTCATCTTATGTAAGAACTTTCCATGCTGTCTTGCCTGTACTGTCCCTTTCAGATAAGCTGCATTATTCACATGGTGCATCTCAAACAGCCTGGGTAAAACACCGTAGTGACTTCACTTACATTCATTCAGGTTCTGTAAGCTTGCTGGCTCTTAACCTTTCACTCTGTCCTTGGCACTTGTTCCCTTGTGAACACTCTAGAGGGGCACCTACCACAGCTTAGGACAAAACAGATGTAAGCTTCCTGAAAAATGATCAAATGTACAAAATTAAGATGGGAAATCCATAACTGTTAGAGTAAAATAGAGATCCAAGCATGTAAGTGTACTGTATCATGTTACCTCAACTGTGAAGGATATTTCCTTTGTCTTTCATCATTAAGACAGTAACTTCACCTTTTATAGGTCTTTAATGCTTATATAAGAAAGCATACGATTGCTCTTCAAGGATGAGGAACTCTCAACTTCCAAGTACAGATTTTACTACTTTAAGACAAACTGAGTTTCTAAAAAGGGTAGTTTAAAATCATTAAGAAACCTCATCAATTAGACTATCATAGAATCATAGAATGGCCTGGGTTGAAAAGGACCACAGTGATCATCTAGTTTCAACCCCCCCGCCATATGCAGGGCCGCCAACCACTAGACCAGGCTGCTCAGAGCCACATCCAGCCTGGCCTTGAATGCCTCCAGGGATGGGGTATCCACGACCTCCCTGGGCAATCTGTTCCAGTGTGCCACCACCCTTTGGGTGAAAAACTTTCTCCTAATCTTTAACCTAAACCTCCCCTGTCTTAATTTAAAACCATTCCCCCTTGTCCTATCACTACCCACCCTCGTAAACAGTCTCTCCCCTTCCTATATGTATGCTGCTCTACTAAAAATTGTCCTGTCATAGAGCTCTGAAATACGACAGCTTGAAATAACTAGGAAAGTCTAAAGTTCATATTATTTCCTTACAAAGGTAAACTTTACTGTGTTTCACCAGAGGTTTCCTGGTGTCAGCAAGATGATAATTTGATTCCAGTACAGAGGGATATTTCTTGTATCTTGCAGTGTCACTGAGAAATGCGGTTAGTGTTCTGTCTGCTTAATGACATATTCCTGGTTGTGAAAAATGCTATCTAGACAGACTTTGACTAGATAAAAATGCTCATTTGATTTGATATGTTAATTCAGTTATCATTTTAACAATGCATTATGAAAAGGCTATGTTGAAATAATAATAGGCAAAAATTTGTCTTTTGGGTTGTGCATGGAGTTTGCTTATGTTCTAGAGGTAATGACCTTTGTAAGGTGGATCCTTACATTGGTCTAACTTCAACTATTTCAGCTGCCTAGGGTGTTACCTTCAAAAGTAGCTGTTGTGTGCCCTTGATTGAATTCATTGTATGACAGCAATACAGCATGGCAAAATATAATCTGTTAGAAAATCAGAATGTTTCAAATGAGAAAAAAGAAAAAGCAGTTGAATTGGCAGGGGGGTTGCTTGCTTTTTTTTCTTTCAAAATTACTCACATTTTGAAATTGTTTACTGATTAGTAGAACTGTTGTGTCAAAAGGAAAGTAAGTGGAACTATGCAGCAGTAGCAGTTAACAGATCTTGGTGGGAAATTTTCCTTTTTCCAAAACAAAATAAGAAAAGGCTTTTGGTTTTGGTGTGTGGTTTTTTTTGAGGACCAGTAAGTTACCAAGTAACTTTTAATATGAAACTTCCTTAAGGTCCAAGCTTCATATTTTTTTGCCGGGAGTATCCCAATCAGTAGGCTAAACACGGTATCTGTAAATGCATAGTAGTACATGGATGTACCTGACCAGCTAAGAATTGCCAAAGGTCCATCTGGCACAATATTTTGTCACCAGTAGTATATGCGAGAACAAGTAAGCATAGAGTGATACTTCCCTTGAATACTCTTAGTATTTGCTGGGCTGTGAATTAGCCATTTGTGAGCCAAAAGCGATGATTTTGTATTTAATAAGTCTTTAATGGATTTCTCCTCTGAGTTTCTGCAATACTTTTTGAGCCCATGTAAATTTTCAGAATACATAGCTACGGCACAGTTAAATTGTAGAAATGTTTGCCAAAAGAAATTATGAAACTTTGCTTTGAAACTCCTACTTGCTAATTTCAGACCATGTTCCAAGTCTTTGAATCGAAGAACTGTTATCCCTTGTTTGTCGTCTTGATTCTGTTAGTGATCTTCTACCATGTTCCTTTCCAGGCTGAATAATCTTAGTCTGTTCAATAATTGCTTGTGTGGAAGCTAGTTCATACCTTTGCTCAGATTTGGTCCATACCTTTTTCACAAGCCAGCTATAGAGTTTTTAAGATGCAGAAATGCATAGAACATTCAATGTAAAGGCAAATTATGGATTATGTGGTGGCATAATGATGTTTAGTTCTTATTCATTTGCTAATAATTTCTAACATTCAAATTTCTTTTCCTGATGTTGATCAGATATTTTTATAGAACTTCTGTGTTTCAAGAATCTCATTCATTTGTAGACAAAGTAGGGATTTGCGTCTCGTGTTCTATCTGAATCAATGAACTGAAGGCTAATTATGTGTGTACATTTGTCTCTTGAACAGAGGGCAAAGTCTTACAGAAAATAAGATCTTTTCTGAGGCAACAATACGGAGTTGTGTAAGAACATGTTAAATTATGGCTGCTTACTGCTTTTGACAGACAACCTAAAGAATGAACCACAAGAAAGAACTAAAAATTTCAGAGATGCCAAGGGATAGCTTGTTGAATGAGAGATCAGAGATTTCCTGATGTGTTCAGAGACAGCTGACAAAGCCCAGGAACGTTCTGCAGGAGGACTGATTGTTTTTTCCATACCACCCATGGAGAAAGCTGGGTTAGAGTTTCAAAGTCTTCTCTGCTTTTTCAGTCTGTGAATGATCAATACGTAGCATTTTGCCTTGATGATCCTGTCTAGCTGCGAACATTTTTGTCAGTTCCATAAAGAGAAATTTTTACAGCTACAAAAAACACTTGTGCCTGGGTCACAAACATAACTAGAAGCTGTGGGGCCTCATCTCCTGGAAGATGATATTGAAGAGTAATGGGATATGACTCTTAAATGAAACGCAAGATTGAATCTACAGTGGATGCAGAACTGATACTTGAAGAATTTGCCCTAAAGAGATTTCATTCAAATTAATATATGAAATGAAATTATGAAATGCTGACTTGTACTGTAGCTTTATTTCCTTTTCTTCGTATAAAGAAGCAATAAGATGAACTTAGATGGGAAAACAGTTCTTTTATTAACTTCTGCTTTGAAATGCTGTACAACTATTTTCATGGACCAGAAGTGCTCCCAGTTCTATTTCACAAATACTGTCTTCTGTTGTCTGCATGTTTCCTTGGGACTTCTCATCAAATACTGATCCAAACATTGATTTGTATGAGAATAGCCTGAAACAATAATGCTGCATATTGAGAATCCTATAAATTGGAAGGGTAACCTTAGCTATCTTCGGTGCTAATCTGATTAATTGTGAGTCATCTCAATAGCAGTGACTAATAGTTAAGTAAAAATTAAGTAATTCTGACATGTCAGTGGGTGTTGTTGAAATGTTCCTTACTTCCAGCAGAAATTCATGCCCTTGTGCTGTACCTCTTCCCTGCAGCACTCACTCTCTGTATCATTATAAAACCACGAAGACTTGGGGGGCTCCAACTTCTCATTTTGTTGCCACTTTTAGAAGAAATGTTAATACTGGAGTTTAAGGAAATACTAAAATGCCTCCATGAAGATGAGCCGCTTGGAACCCAGAGGAGACCGAGGCTGTCCCATACCTCTCCACTGTGATGCTTCGTAACTGAAAGGATTTGTCTGGTTTCTCTAGGGCCATGACATAGCAGTTTCAAGATGAGGAGTTCAGACACAGCCCTAAGCTATGACATTTGAAAGTCAAAAAAGCATCCAAAGCCCACAGTGGGAACCGGCATGGTCATGTGTTTGTGAAGGTGATAAATATTTATATGTAGCATGCCATTTCAGGGCCAAGAGGAGGGGTAGACACAAATGCATATGGAACAGGTACCAGTGCAGGGGATGTTGTGTGCCTTTTAGTGTGAACATACTGATCTGCTCTAAAAGCAGCTGTAATACAGAGCTCCCACCTTGTGCCCAAGTAATTCACTGACTCACAACCATACTGACTGAAGCAGAAGGTCATATCCACCACTGCAAGTGTTAAATTGTCACTTTGCCCATCCATGATGAAGGGGCAGGAGCTGTTAGTAATGAAGAGTAAAGGGACTTGATTGGTAGTGAATCTCAAATGCTTCTGAATCAATTGGACTATGGTGCTAGCTCAGGAATAGCAATATGTGTGATGGGATGAGAATGCATGAGTGTGCACTTCTCCTTCCAGGCATGATAATACAATTTTCTTCTGTGGACATCTGCTGGAGCCTAGAGAGAGCAAGAACAAGCTGTTAGCTACTGATGATCCTCCTCTGGATGGTATTTCCAGGGCAAAAACTCTCTGCAACCTTGCTTGTGGTCCCAAGAGAAGCCGCCTACCCTTCCCCTGACTCAGCCCAGGATTATTAATGATCTTTTATTATCTGCTGGAACTGCCCCAACAGAGCCTTTAAGTTTTTCATATCAGCATAGAGTCTGCATGCAATGCGAAGCGGAAGAAAGGAAGGAAAGCAAGCAGGTCCAAACCCAGCACTAGGGAGGACAGCCTTATTCTCCTCACTGTACATGTGAGAAAGTGAAGCTTACTTTTGCGCACATACTTTCACACTCTTATGTTTTCCTAATGCTCTCTGTGACTTGTCTTCAGTCAGTTATCCTTACTGTAAGTATTTTGTGGGTTTTTTTTTTTAATTGTAATTAGATAATCTTCTTAAGTGCTGTGGGATGTTTTTGTCAGAGGAATTTCTGGAGATATAGCCCCTATTTCATAAGATTGAGTGTTGCTGAACAAAAACTATGAAAAATAGGCTTCTTTGTAGCAGAAATCCTGTTTTACTAGCAGCTATTTTTAAGCAACCCTATGACAAAAGTATGTACGCTTGTTCATTCAAATGTCTAAACACCATTTGAACTAATTTTCCCAGATAATTTTAATTTTTGCACTCTCTCTGGGGGCTCTTAGTCACATGCAAAAGCCCCACACTTAACAGAGCTTGCAGTGATCCCTGTGATGTGAACTACTCTACATCATGAGGGGTGGAGAAGCGCGTCTCTCCCTCAGTGGAGTGATAGACATTGTGCAGGTGGTAAGCATGTTAATACTTTCAGTCAATACAGTTAATTGTGTGTTTCTACATTCATTCCAAATTGTCCTAAACACTGCAAAGAGCTTTTCATGGATCGTACTTTTCTAATTATATTAAATCATATATAAGCACAGAAGTCTGAGGTTTTTTGCTTGAAGAAGTTGGAGTTGAGACTGATTTAATACATGAAAGAACGTAGATCAGTTCTGCTACAAACTTCCTATGTAGTTATAACCAAGTCACTTGAGATAGACAAGCCATACTCTTGACTCAGTTCTTAGGATTTCAGCTAATTATTTATTTCCTTTTTTCATACCCTTTACTGGAGTTTTTTCTCACAGTTCTCTGTTAGACAAATTGTGTTTCAAAAGAGGTAGCATTTTCATAAATAAAACTAATTCTAATGAAATTGTCACACAGCTGAAAAAGATCTGATCAAATATTCTTTTGAACGGAGGTAGCTATGTAGGTAATACATGTAATACTCTAGGTGGTTTTAATAGCATAAAAATATTAAGTTATTATAAGTAAAATGTAATATGTGTATATGTACACACATACAGTCTAGAGGTTAAGCTGTCAGCTTTAAGAATATGTTGTCTCTTGGTAATTGATAGAAACTATAAAAATCTGTGTATTAAAAATACTGAAGTCACTATAGACATGTTCAAGTTTTGTGTATGTGTCTTGATCTGTTAAAAGAGAAGCATTAAAAAAACCTAAAGAAGTGACTGCAATATTATTGTTCAGGTTTTATCTGCTCTTCCCTGTTTTTGTGTGGTGTTTTTTTTTTATCTTGAAGTTTGATTCTATTTTGCACAAGGGATGAAAATCAGCATAGCAACCTATCTACAAACCAGGGCTAAAGCAACATAAGAGATATTTTTGTCAGTGTAGTTGTAAGCATTCTGTATTTTAAGCATTTAAGTACAGTTTTAGGCTGTCCAAGCAGCCAGGGATCAGGACAGGAAACCTAAAGCCCAGATAAAACTAAATCTAACCAGGGATATAAAGGGGAACAAGACCTTCTGTAAGTAAATGGGCAACAAAAGGAAGACGAGGGAAGGTGTGAGCCCACTCCAAAAGGAAACTGGAGACCTGGCCACGAGGAGTATGGGGAAGGTGGAGGTGCTCAATGATTTCATTGCCTCAGTCTTCACGGGCAAGGGCTCTGGCTGCATGGCCCAAGTTGCAGAAAGGGAACGTAAGAACTGGGAGAAGGAAGATCTGCCCACTGTAATTGAAGATCATGTTTGAGACCTGAAGAACCTGAAGGTGCACAAGTCCATGGGACCTGATGAGATCTATTCACGGGTCCTGAGGGAACTAGCAGATGAAGTTGCCAAGCCATTAACCATCATATTTGAAAGGTCATGGCAGTCTGGTGAAGTTCCCACTGACTGGAAGCAGTGAAACATAACCTCCATTTTCAATAAGGATAAAAAAGATGACCTGGGGAACTACAGGCCAGTGAGTCTCGTCTCTGTGCCTGGCATGGTCATGGAGCAGATCCTTCTGAAGGGTATACTCAGGTACATGGAAAATTAAGGAGAGGTGACTGGTAACCAGCATGGCTTCACCAAGGGCAAGTCATGCCTGACAAACCTCGTGGCCTTTTATGATGGAGTTGTGGTATCAGTGGACAAAAGAAGAGCAACTGCTCTCATCTGCCTGGGCTTCTGCAAAGTGTTTTGACACTGTCCCGTATGACATCCTCGTGGCCAAACTGGAAAAATATGGATTTGATGGATGGATCTGGCTGGATGGTCGGACTCAGGGAGTTGCAGTCAAAGGCTCAATGTCCAAATGGAGACCAGTGACGAGTGGTGTTCCTCAGGGATCAGTACTGGGACTGGTGCTATTTAACATCTTTGTTGGCAGTAGGGATGGTGGGATCGAGTGCGCTCTCAGCAAGATGGCCCGTGATGCCAAGCTGTGTGGTGCAGCTGACACACGGAAGAGAAGGGATACCATCCAGAGGGACCTGGACAGGCTTGAGAGGTGGGGCCATGCCAGCCTCATAAGTTCAATAAAGCCAAATGCAAGGTTCTGCACATGGGTTGAGGCAACCCCAAGCACAAATACAGGCTGGGCAAAGAATGAGTAGAGAGCATCCCTGAGGAGAAGGACTTGGGGGTATTGGTAGATGAAAAACTGAACATGGGCCAGCAGTGTGTACTCGTGGCCCAGAAGGCCAACTGTGTCCTGGGCTGCATCAAGAGGAGTGTGGCCAGCAGGTCCAAAGAGGTGATTCTCCCCCTCTGCTCTGCTCTTGTGAGACCCCACCTGGAGTACTGTGTCCAGCTCTGGAGTCCTCAGCACAAGAAGGATGCCCAGCTGTTGTAGTGGGTCCAGAGGAGGGCCACAAAGATGGTCAGAGGGCTGGAGCACCTCCTGTACAAGGACAGGCTGAGAGAGTTGGGGTTGTCCAGCCTGGAGAAGAGAAGGCTACAGGGAGACCTTACAGCAGCCTTACAGTACTTAAAGGGGGCCTACAGGAGAGATGGGGAGGTACTTTTTTGAAAGGGCTTTCAGTGACAGGATGAGAGGTAATGGATTTAAATTAGAAGAGGACAGATTTAGACTAGATATAAGGAAGAAATTCTCTACTGTAAGGGTGGTGAGGCACAGGAACAGGTTGCCCAGGGAAGCTGTGGATGCCCAGGGAAGCTGTGGATGCCCCATCCCTGGAGGTGTTCAAGGCCAGGCTGGATGAGGCTTTGAGCAACCTGGTCTAGTGGAGGGTGTCCCTGCCCATGGCAGGGGGGTTGGAACTTGATGATCTCTAAGGTCCTTTCCAGCCCTAACCATTCTATGATTTCCAAGAAACAGCAGAAAAGATGGAGGGAAAGGAATGAAATCAGAGCAGGTTAGAAGCGAGATGACTGTTTAAAGCAGGCTGTAAGAAACTGAGGTGTTGAAAGAACTCAGTAATGCAATATGGAGTGTTATTTTCTTAGAGCTCCAGTGTTTGATGTCAGGTGATTATTTAATAAACTCTTCTTTTACTTAGGAGAGTATCTATCTCTTAGGATGGAAAGGGAAGCTTGAAACGTGAACTAAAATTCTGATATACAGATATCAAATTAAAAGGTAAAAATACAGTGTTTAAAAGAATTAAACTTTTGTTAAGAAGACCCTATTTAACATTTTTAGATTCATGGGAATTTAAAAAAGTGGTGTTGGAGCTGGAAGCCACATGGCATTAGCAAGGAAGATGCTGGAACTGGTGAGATGGAGCACAGGCGTGAGTGGGAATACTGCAGAGTTGTGCGTGAAGCAGTCCAAGCACATGATTACAGAAATATACCAGGACTGCAGGTGCTATTACAATTATAAATGGGAAGAAAACTACTTGAATTGTGCAGTTTTGATTTTAGAGACTGATTTTTACAGTTTCTTGCACAGTGCTTCAGATGCATCTGTTCACACAATGTGTTCATCTCTTGGATGAATATGTAACTCTGCTTCTTGATGTCTGACGTATTACCTCCTGTATGCAAATACCATGTATGTGCTCTGGCCTCTAAGTCTTTTGTAGCCGTTCAAAAAGATCAGCTTTCCCCAACTTAAAGGCTTCAAGTGCGTAACTATTTGGATAACCTATTTCCTTCAAGTGAGTTATAGTGAGGAAAAAAGGTAGTTAAATATACATAAACTGCTTTTCAGAGTTTGCGAAGAGCATAACTTGAAAATACCTGAAGAAGAAAGATGGTATTAAGTCTCTCTGTGGGCACAGTAATCTGATGTATTTAATATCTTCATTTTTAGTGTATTTTCTTCAGAGATTTTTATTTTGTTTCTGCCTAACTACAAGTAGAGAAACTGCCTTCAGTGCAATGAGGTAAATCTTGTTCTGAGTGGCAGCCTCTCTTATTTCTCCTGGGAGTGATTATGGTGGTTAAACATTAATCATCCATTTGTAGATGCTGCTCTGAGCTACTGATGGGTGGGGCAGGGGGAGGTCTGTCTTTCTTGCCTAAACTCCTTCAAAAATTGTTACTTCTCCTTTGAAGAAGAATGGGCAGAATAAAGGTGTGCTTTATATGTCTGAAACACAGTGTAATTAAGTGCTTAAAGCCTGTCCGGTTGATTGAAAATAAAGTTCTCTCTGTTAAAGAAGCATCCATTTTGAGCAATGCTTCTGTCTATAAAAGGGATCTGCTCCTAGGATATTCACATCTATTCTGGAAAGAGAGTTGCTGACCAGAAGTGGAGCTGCAGGAAGGACTACTGTTTGACAGGGAAAGCACTGAACTGAGGTTAGAATTTGAGGAGGATGCTAAGGGTAAAGATGAACATTCAGTCTGTTAATAGATTGTTGTTTAACTAATTTTCTTGACTTCCTCAGTCAGGTGTTTTAAGTATCTAGTCTGACAATATGTTGTCACCACACGTTTAGTCAAATAAATCTCTAGGAGATTTAAACAGGAAGTTATTGCTGAAGAGATTACTTTTTTTTTGATGAATGATAATTTGGACAGCTTGTATAAATCACCAAACTTTAGTGGTTAAAAAAACACTTTAATATGGAAAAAGCACTTGTTCTGTCAAAAGAGCTAAACAAAATGTAAACAAAAGGTTTTCACTGAAACCTCTATTCAGTTTTAATTCTAGGCCATCAGAGATTCATAGAGAAATAAATGCATAAGATTAGAAAACAGAGATAAATTGTCTGACAAAGTTAATGATGAAAATAATAAATATTGTTATAGAATAGAATCTATATTGTTACATATCACAACAGCAGCTTTGAATGATTGAGACTGTTGTGCAAGGAAAAAGTAATCAAATCTAACCAGTTCTGTGTGGAGATTCCAAGATAAGTATCTGGGTAGTGGGCAGTGCAAGCAGCATTCCAGTGTGATGAAAGGTATTCCGATTGCAAGATGAGAGCACTTGACTTTTCAGCTCTTGCGTGCATACCTGCCTGAGTTTTGGCTTGCTCATAGATGATTTAATGTTGAGGTAACTATTAAGCAGGATAAGTGTTTACTTAGGGCATATTTAGAATAGATATGCATTTTTTGGCACATGATAGAAAAAGAATGTTTTGTTCCTATGTCCTACGCGTGTCTAGGCTTAAGCCTCAAACAAGCAGAAAGGTGAATCTGCGTAGTAGGGGTTTTATGTACAACTAAGGCACGCTTCTTGGGGATCCTTTTCATCTGCAGGTAGAATTTTCCTTCTAAAGCTCTGGCTGTCTTTGCTTTCAGGGCCATATTTGGAAGATGTATAACTTGTGGCATAATTTACGTATCTGCAAGTATCAGTGCAATCTGCCAAAAAGAGACAAGGCACATTTGTAGCAGAGCAAATAATCAGGAGAAGCTTCTTAGCCTGTCTCCTGTGAAATGGAAGTTACATTGGAGTTGTCATTTTGTTATGTGTCAAGTGATAATTTGGTTAATAAGATGTTAAATTGTTAGTTCTCTCAAGCCATTTTTCACGCCTTTTCACACAGTTTTAGCTGACATTGTTACATGTGTTCCAGTAAGCAATCCTTGCAAATTTTTTTGGATCTACAGAATGAGCCATGTAAAAAGAGTATATTTGAAACTGCTGCAGGGTAGGGGAAGGGACTAGGAAAGACTTCAGGTCTTTTCTCTCTCGCTTTTATATTATTTCTTTTTCCTTTGAAATTTTTGTATTTTCTGTTTGTACTTTTATGTACGGTTTCTTATGTAATTTTATTAAATTTTAGATAATTTCTAAGATCAGTAGAGAAATATACAGCCATAGACTCTTATTCAGTGCTATAATTTATTTTAAG
The DNA here is from genome assembly GCA_011057875.1 of Pterocles orientalis. Taxonomy (NCBI): domain Eukaryota; kingdom Metazoa; phylum Chordata; class Aves; order Pterocliformes; family Pteroclidae; genus Pterocles; species Pterocles orientalis. The sequence goes on from WKFP01015467.1 coordinate 614,011, forward strand.
GAGTATGCTTGTGTCCAAGCCAAGGAAGAGAAGAGGGCCTGACTACTTCTATTTGGTCAACTTGCTATGGCTGAGTAGTTAACTCTGAGTGCTACCTACCTCCTCAAGTCACGTGTACAGAATGGAAGTGAATTAAAAGAGGTGTTAGAAGTGACTATGATGTTTTAAAAATCCCTTTATTTAACTGAATTGTTCTATAATTAAATGTCTGAATGAGTATTATTGCTAGTCAAAAAATTATTTCAGTCCTTAGTATCAAGTTTATTACAGTTCAGAAAATCCTGAGGCAATTAGTATGATTCCAAGAGTACGATTGCCAATTTAAGATTACATTTCAGTAAATTATTAAATAAAACAACAGAAATACTACTACTTTTTGTTTATTTTAATCTTGAATTTTGAATTATGAATTTGTTTGATTTTAGAACATAGTGTGAATAATATTTCTCTCACACTGATAATCTGTGCATTTGTTTTCAGTACACATTTTGGAACTTCATACCGAAAAATTTGTTTGAGCAATTCAGAAGAATAGCTAACTTCTATTTTCTCATAATTTTCCTTGTTCAGGTAAGCTAACCTTGTTGTTTAATAAATTTCTGGACTCTTCCTAAAAACAAAGGAGTTGAAAAAGTTTTAAAAATCCACTGCTTTTGAAGACTGGGGAAGTAAATGGTTGAGCTTGGATAGCCATTTACATTTCATGATATGACAAAAGGGGTTTGATTTCATTTCCAGGTTGTAAATGTGAATCTAACCTAAAGAGAACTTGACACCATCACTGGTTTGATGGCAAGACATCTCTTGATAAAATTGAAAAGAATGAGTGTCATTTTTTATTTCTGTTTTGCAATAAACATCTGGACCAGTAAAATCATTGTTGTAAATTATGTGGAAAACAAATTTCTATTAGTTTTGCTAAATATTATATTTTTTTATAGCAGAATAATGCCTTCAGAAATTTTCCTAATGCACTGTTATCAAAGACTGCAGAGAAACTAAAATATAGGTGCTTATACAGTGCTTGCTTAGGGTGGTACATAAATATTTATTTTTATAATTATTATCTAAGGTAACTAGTTCTCTGCTTTCTGGGTGTCTCTATTCTGAAGCTTGCACTATCAGTTAAATGTGTTAAACAATAAAAACCTTACTAAGTTAAGTGAAAAGCTGTATTTGTACACTAGATTGTGCAGAAAGAAAAGCTATGCAGATTCACAGAGCAGTTTTGTTATTATCTGAATTCCCTGTATGTAGTCTACCTCTTTGTACATAATTGCAGAAGCTACAACACAGTATTTTGGATTTACTTCTTGCATGCCTACGGATAACTGTATTGTATAACGTGTGAAAACAGCACTATGTTGATTTCTAACACTGCTCAGTAATTTTTCCTTCAAAGCTGCAACTTTCCAGTTTGGTACTTAAACTCTCACAATAAATATTTTTACTAGGCATTAACATCTGAATGTTAACGTGATCTAAATATAGTGTTGTATCTTATTAATGCATATACTTATTTTTCAAAGTTTGTATTAAAGTACTGTTCTTTTTAATTAAAATTCCTTGGTGCTTTGTAACATATTGCTGAAAAGATTACTTGAAAAGTTGACTGCTTACATCCACAAATATATAGCTAAAAAATCTTGGTCTCTTTTGTTGCAGTTAATTATTGATACACCTACTAGTCCAGTTACAAGTGGACTTCCGCTATTATTTGTCATCACCGTAACAGCTATCAAACAGGTAAGTAGTTCAATGAACAAAAGTGTAACTAAAAAGAACATTATTATTAATTTTCCATTTTAATTTTCCCTGCCTTTTTGTTTTTTGACTGTCTTAGGGCAATGCCTGAAGAATGATTGTAATGAACTTTGATAGTGTAATTTTATTTTTGTTTCTGTAGTTTAAGTGGAGTTGCAATGATGTCTCACTAATTCAACACAATCTTCTAAATTGTTGTATTATTTCAAAGTCCTTGTGTTCCAAGGAATCATTTACATTCTTATGTTTACTGAACACATTTTTACGGGTTTTTTGTTTGTTGCTAAATAACTGTCCTTGGCTGGGAGCCAACCCCACACAACCCATTCTCTCACCCTCCCCCGCTCCTGAGGATGGGGGAGAGAATTAAGGGGTAAGGGGAAAAAAAGACTCATGGGTTAAGATAAGAACAATTTAATAACTAAACTACAATAATATTGAAAATAACAGTATATAGAAATATACAAGTGAGTGATACACAGTGATATTGCTCACCACCCGATGACCGAGGCTCAGCCCACTTCCAGCTGTGATCCCAGGGCAGGCAGAGTCCTGAAACCTCACTCACGGAATGGAGATAACAGTCCAAATGTCCCAGACCAAGAGCTGACCAAGGGAGGGAGAAAGCCTTGGGAGAGGGGTGACCTGAAGCGAGATGACCTGGAGCAAAAGGGATCCAGAACAAAAAGGGGCGAGCTTCTGGAGGGCCCTCACCTATATACACACCTATATACCTCACATGGGCATGATGTGCATGTTTTGGAATAGACCATTGGCCAGTTTGGGTCTCAGTCCTGAATGAATCCTAGTCTAGTAACTGGGGCTGTGCTCCCTCTCAGCTTCTCCTGTCAGTGGACAGCAGAGAAGCTGAAAGACCTTGGCAGTGGCAGTAAACATCACTTTATCAGCTTTCTTCTTAGCATAAATCCAAAACACAGACTTCCTAGCTATGATGAAGAAAGTTAACTCTGTCTCATCTCAATCCAGGACATGTCCACATTCTGTTATGTTTTTCCATAATAACTGAAAATGTATTTAATAAGACCTACAAAAGCTTGTAAGATAGATCTGCTCTTATCTTTGAGATTTGTTCAGCCTTTACAGTATGAACATATAATAAAAATTATTTTGGTTCAAGTTGTCAGTGTATGTTGATTATACTCTATAGTTCATAATGTTAGCTGTAGTGCTTTCTACAAATTAGTATTGAATGGACGTTATAGTATTCTCTCATTTTTAATGTGAAAATTACTCCATGAAATGGAAGTTTGTTTTATTTAGTTTAGTTTTTTTGTTATTGTTGTTTTTTAATCGGTTGTTGCCACATGGAATATAAAAGTTCCTAATAAAAGTTCCTCTGTTGACACAGAGTTTCATAGTACAGGTATGGAATTGTACAGGTTTGCCATTTCACTTTCAAGTTAGTACTACCAAAAGGAAAAGATTAAGGTCGTTTTTTTACTTGCTACTCTAATGCTGCAGTGCTACAGTTGACATGAGCTCTTAAATATAGATGGGATCTTATTGAAATTGCTGGAATCTCAGATGAGTATAGAATGTTTTAATTCATATGGGGATATTGTAGTCAGATCTACATCTTATCAGAGATTCTGATATTACAAATTTGGTCTGGATCAGGGATGAATCAGGAATGAGCTCATGATTACCCTTCTGTTGATTAGCCAGAACTGAATTTGTTGACTGTGTGAGTTTCAGGCCAGCTGCGGAGAACAGAGAATACCTGGTCTGGCACAAACCTTGCTAGGGCAAAGTTAGTTCATTAAAAAAATTTACTAAATTTGAACTAGCAAGTTAGTTTATAAGCAGTACTATGTATTTGGTGCCTACAACACTCTTCTGCATTTACTATACTCACTATAGCCACAGAGTGTTTTCTAAAAATCTGAGCTCCTGAAGTAATAATTGCAAATAATCGTCTTTATAGTGGTTCTGTTATGTGTTTGGCTTTTTGCCTTCAGTCCAATCTGATGAGAATTCCTCCTGCAGAATAGCTATTAGTGTAAGAACTCAGTGGCACAGTGAGTTCCCTTCCATGATAGAGTCTTCACTGTATCTCTGAGTCCAGACACCAGACAGTTCTTTCCTTCATTTCAGTGAATGGAAGGTGAATGTGAAAGGAAATTTTGTGCAAGCAGCCTGACATTCAGCATCTTTTGCTGGGCCATTCGAAGGAGTTGGCACTCTTCATGGGCTATCAATGGTTTTGAACCCCTAGCTGGCAGCCAAACACCACAGCTGCTTGTTCACCCTCCCTGTTCCTGGGGATAGGGGAGAGAATTAAAGGGGTAAAGGGAAGAGAGACTCGTGGGTTGAGATAAGAACAATTTAATAACTAATCTACAATAATATTGAAAAATAAAAGTAATGATAATAATAGTAATAATAATACACAAATAAATTATACACAGTGATACTGTTCACCACCTGATGACCAAGGCTCAGCCTGTTCCCTAAGCAGGGAGTCCCAAAACTGCAATTCAGAAACAGAGAAAAGAGCCCGAGTGTCCGAGAGACCAAGATGACCCTGAGAGAGGGGCGACCCAAGGTTGGATCCTAGGCTAGTAACTGGGGCTGTGCTCCCTCCCAGCTTCTCTTGCACTGCAGACACTGGCACAGCAGAGAAGCTGAAAAGTCCTTGACTGTCCTGGCAGCAGATATAAACATCAGTATGTTATCGGCCTTCTCTTCAGCACAAATCCAAAACATAGCCTCACACTAGCTACTATGAAGAAAGTTAACTCTGTCCCAACTGAAACCAGGACATGCACATAAGAAAGATCTCTCATGTCAAGCTTCAGAAAAAAATGTTCTATTTTTTGTGAAAAAAATTCCATGAGGTAGTTGAATGTCAAGAAAGTTTATACGTCAGAGCCCTCTTCATTTTACAAAACTTGTAGGGGGTGTGTCTGTATTTCTTACATACCTATGATGGACTATGATGTTTAAAACAATGACTAACAAAAATGAGTGTGTGGTGGGTTGACCCTGGCCAGCAGCCAAACACCTACTCAGCCTTTTGCTCACCCCCCTCCCCTGTGGGATGGGGAGAAAATAAGAGAAAAGGTGAAAAGACTCATTTATCATGTTAGCAACACTTTAGTAGGGAAAGCAACAGCTATGCGCACAAGCCAAGCAAAATAATAAATTCATTCACTACATCCTCTTGGCAGGCAGATGTCCAGCCACTTCCTGGAAAGCAGCGCCTTAGCACGTTTAACACTTGCTTAGGAGGACAAATGCCATCACCACAAATAAACCCCTTCTGCCTGCTGTCCCTGAGTTTTTCAGGCTGAGCATGATGTCATATGTGTGGCGTGGAATATCCCTTTGGTCAGTTTGGGTGTGCTATCCAGGAAACATCCCCTCCCAGCTTATTGCCCACCTCCAGCCTACTGGCCTTTTTTTGGTGTGGTGGGAGGTTGGAGAGAAAGCCTTGGTGCTGTACAAGCACTGTTCAGCAATAGCCAAGACACTGGAGTGTTTTTAGCCCCAAGTACAAAGCAGAGCAGCATCTGTGCTTCAGTGAAGAAAGTTAACTCCATTTCAGGTGGACCTAGTACAGAGGGTAATTTTGATTGTCTCTGGGCGGAGAGTGGTTAGAGAGCAGCTCTGAGGAGAAGGACTTGGGGGTATTGGTGGATGAGAAGCTCAACATGAGCCGGCAGTGTGCGCTTGCAGCCCAGAAAGCCAACCGTGTCCTGGGCTGCATCAAAAGAAGCATTAGCAGCAGGTCAAAGGAGGTGATCCTCCCCCTCTACTCTGCTCTCGTGAGACCCCACCTTGAGTACTGTGTTCAGATGTGGGGCCCCCAACATAAAAAAAGACATGGACCTGTTGGAGAGAGTCCAGAGGAGAACCACAAAATTAATCAGAGGACTGGAGAACCTCCCCTATGAGGACAAGCTGAGAGAGTTGGGGTTGTTCAGCCTGGAGAAGAGAACGCTCCGAGGGGACTTGATAGCAGCCTTCCAGTACCTGAAGGGGGCCTACAGGAGAGATGGGGAGGCACTCTGCATCGGGGAGTGTAGTGGGAGGACAAGGGGTAATGGGTATAAGCTAAAAGAGGGTAAATTTAGGTTAGACATTAGGAAGAAATTTTTCACTGTGAGGATGGTGAGACACTGGAACAGGTTGCCCATGGAAGCTGTGGATGCCCCATCCCTGGAGGTGTTCAAGGCCAGGCTGGATGTGGCTTTGGGCAACCTGGTCTAGTGGGAGGTGTCCCTGCCCATGGCAGGGGGGTTGGAACTTGATGATCTTTAAGGTCCCTTCCAACCCTAATCATTCTATGATTCTATGATTAATAGGATAACTGGTTACCTTCCCAGTATTTACGCTAAATACAGACTTTTCATTCATTAGTATTCAAAGAAACTACAAAGAACAGTGTTTTCATTTTTTTTACAGTGCTAACTGTACATAGTTGAGTATATTCTATTGTATAATTCAGCTTTTGTTGTTGAGCAGAAGTTGCGATACATGCAAGAGCTAGCATTTTAGGTGTGTCTTTCCCACACTTTAGAGTCTTACTGTAGTTCGATAGTGATCTATCAAAGCCTGGATTATGACGTGCTGTGCCTAGTACTGCAGTTCTGTCTATCTCCTTGAGTCTTTTTCCCAACAACTGGTGTAGACTTTGGGACCTGCTTGAGGAGCTGAAAGTATTTTGCGCTGAAGTTATTAAGACTTTGTGAGTTCCCAGGCTATCTCAGAGTATCCAAGGTAGTGATACTTCTGTTCTACACTGAGTTTTCAGATGTACTCAAGAGAGTTAGATGTAAAAACACTATGGAATACAAGTGATATTTTCTGTTTCTTAACCGTTTGTGTCTTTGTCACTCCCAATCTTTATACCATGGCAGGACCATGGAAGGTTGCGGATTCCCTGACCTTCACTTTGTCTGTTTGTATAGAAAGACAAATTAATAGGATAATTGAGCAGTCAAAATAGGTTACTCTGTAAAGTCTCTTGAAACTAAATTCTTCAGGACTATATATTGTACATAGGGTTAAAAAGTTTGACATAATTGTATGACAGTCGGGAAATATGACTACCTTCAGTCTTGTCATCACTTTATCATCTTTCAATCTGGAGTCTCAATCTTCCAAAATATATTTTCTACACTTCTCAGCAACTGCTGAGAAGTACTTAAGAGTCAAGGGAATATAAGCAAGAGATGATCACTTAAACACCAGAAATTGTTCCACATATTGTAAATATCCCTATTCATCAAATTATCTTCATTAAAATACATAATTTTGTTGACTAATTGTGACCGTGGATGCTCTTTCTCATGTATGTCCAACATGACTGTATTACTGATGTGTACCACAATTTCATTTGTTCTAGTGAGAATATTTTCTTTTTTTTTTTTCCTTATCTTGATGAAGGATACTTTTTAAAATTTGTGTTGCAAACTAGAGCTGTTCTGTGTCTTTATAGCCAAATGTGCATCACTACGTCATTCCATTTCAATGTTTTCTAGGGTTATGAAGATTGGCTTCGACATAAAGCTGACAATGCAATGAACCAATGCCCTGTTCATTTCATTCAACATGGTAAACTGGTTAGAAAGCAAAGCCGAAAATTGAGAGTAAGTAACTATGACTTAACAGATTTTAGACATCAGGCTTTACTTCACACTTTTTGTAAAACAAATTATATAGAAATTTAGTGTCATGATGTTGTAGCATTTATTAAATTTAGAGATTAGATCTACAATATACTAATTTTTAATTTAATGCCTCTGAACAAAGTATTTTTAGAAGCTAGGTATGTTTCTGCTATGTTTCTGCTTTGTCTTTGCTTTGTTAATTCCTCTCATAACTGTTCCGTTCATTTTCCATATTTTAAGTTGGAATTTCACTTATGATTTGTCTTTTGTCTTTTCTCCATTTTTGGTCCTCTGTGGTTGTGCACATTAATAATTAATTTAATCCTGATTATGACAGTCAACACTACCAGTTTGTCCTATGTATATAGCACCTATATGCATACATGTGTATACAACACATTCAGAATACTTTCTTCATTACCCATCAAATCACAGCCTCTTCATTGGCCTTCTGAATGCTGCTACGTTCCCTTCCTGGTATTTTGAAGGCTATCTTAAGAAAGAAATTTCTTTTGCTGCTTTTTTTTTTTTTTGATAGATTTGATAGAATTTTTTTTTTGCATTTCCTTATTTCTAACATCTTTAAGGATATCTTTTTCTGCTCTACCTTGGTTGGGCATAAATGGCTCTACAGTGGTCATAGCCCTTCTGCTGTGACCTTCCCTTCCCTTTGAGTGTGATAGCTTCCTGGTAATAGAAATAATTAAGACATCATATCCTGAGTATTCCATGTGTGTAACTAAACAGTTATAAATTCCAAATAAAAATAATAAAGTACCATGTAACTGGATTTTGTATTCCATTAATTAATATATTGCCTATATTTTCTCAGTTTCTCCCCTATTCGTTGCATTTCAGAGATAGTATTTTGGTCAACTAAATGATAGGAGAGACAGGCATAGGAAATATTTGCCTGGAAGAGGATATCTGTATGTATGGTAAATGGGTAGAGTTTTCTGACCTGTATTAAGCAAGAAAACAGACTAGCTCATATAAAGGTAGACACTTCTGCACCTGAAACCTGTAGACATTTGACTAAAGACAGGAGAAGGAGAATTGCCGAAAGATGAGGTCTCTTTCACAGAATCGCAGAATGATTGACATTGTCAGGTATCTCAGAGGTCATCAGGTTCAAGCCCCCAGCTCGAGTGGGGCCACCGAGAGCTGGTTGACCAGGACCATGTCCAGACAGGTTTTGAATATCTCCAAGGAGAGAGACTCCATGAGGTACCTGGGCAACCTGTGCCAGTGCTGGGTCACCCTCATAGTGAAAATGAGATAGACCCTCACACGTTTCAAGTTGTGCCCATTGCCTCTGGTCCTGTCACTGGGTACTAGTAAAAAGAGCCTGGCTCTGTCCTCTTTGCACCTTTAGTGGCAAATTTAGTGGCACAGTGGCAAATGTTGTCAGGACACTTTTTGTATTTTATTAGGAAGATGCTCTTTGCTAGTTTTTTAATTTTTTTTCTTGTTCCTGCATTTCTTTTCTTTTCAAAATTTTTAGATTATTACGTTCTGTTTTAAGAGACTGTTGTATTGTAGATTGCTCCTGGCTTGCAGGGTGACTTGTATTCCATGGTTTACAGAGAGAATCTTGCTAGATTAATTAGTAAATAATAACGATCATTCAACACTATGATCTGTGAAAGTCAAAAGAACTTTTTTGTCTTTTGAGTTGCACCAAAAACCTCGCTTTCTATGTGTAAATGTTTTCAGTGGCAACTTAAACTCCAGACACAGTGGGCATCTTTTTTTTCCTCATGCTTTTTCTTGTAGTGACACTTTACTGTCAGGAGGCGTTTGTTCGCTAAAGTGGCCTTTTGACTTTCTCTGTCCAGTTTCAGTGTTCTGAAGAATTCAAATTTTTCCTTTTATGGCATCTATAGAGATGATTAAACTTGCAGTAATATAGTTGATAGTTAAATTAATGGGTTTTTTTAGTGGTCAAGAGAGCTAGTAAAATCAAAATAGTTACATGATGTTCTTACAGTTTGTTTTAGGAATAGGTGGATTCTCTGTCTCGTAACAGTTTATGCGAGATAATTATGGAACAATGTTGTGTCTGATTTTGGTGAAGTTCTCACTTTGAGGCTTTATTAAAATTTATCATGTCACTGTCTTGATAATTAATGATTTTGTGGCAAAAAGGCAGGTTCTAATGAAGACTTGGAAGAATAAGGCAACTTGAGCAGTAGTCTGGTCTGTCAGGTGCCCTTGCCCTTTGAGATGAAGACTCTGTGTTGTTCAGGCTGGCTTCAGCCAAGACATGCACTGCCTCCAGTTCTAAACCTACCCCTTCACTGTCTCATTGTGTATCTTCACATCCCTGGGTCTACAGAACAACATGTGAAAAGTCATTTAATCTAAAGGAAATACATAAGGAAATTAATACCTTCCTAAATCTGAACAGGCCAAAACTTGTAATTATTGATTAAAAGTGTAGCTTTCTTTTTCTTAGAAATGGAGTAGCCAATTGTCATTGTGCTGTTTTAATAAGTCTTTAATTTTTGTTCAGAGACTGAAAATTAGTAAACCATACAGCTCTAACACGACAAGAAGTCATGATTTTCAAAAAAATGCCATTGTTCACAGACAAGATGGAAAATTCCTTATTGAAACTTATGTTAATTTTCATACCTGATTGTTGCAAGTGTGCTCAGCAACTTGCATTCTCCTATACCATATGTACAATCTGCAATTTTTCATGTCTGTTGGTTAAAAAAAAGCCTTTTTCAAAAATCTGCAAAAAGTTAAATCTCATTATCATAGTCCTCGTTCTTCAAGACACGTTAATAAATCTTACCTAAGCTGTCACAGTTTTGTTTTTAGATGTTACTATTGCTGATCGTTATCAGACTATTTTGCTTAACTAGAATTAACTGATCCTAACAACTGCTAAGAATATTGGAGTTTAGCTTTATTAGTATATCACAAGATCAATGATTAAGTTGAATCTTAAGATAATGAATTATGACATAAAAGTATATTGAACAGATGTTGAGCATGAAAAGTTACATATTGTGATGAGATTTTTATTGAAACTTTGATGTTCTTAAAACATAGCATATCTTTGCCATTTGTTAATTTTTGATATTCCTTTGTAAAAGATGACCTCCAAAAATGTGTCAAAAGCTGTTTTTCTCGAATGATTTGTAGTAGTATTTTGAACTTACAGTTGGTTGGCTGTTCTGTGACACTCTTTAACGTGCTGCAAGATATTATCTATGTTTCCATGAATGAAAGAAGACTTGCTCACCTTTAAACATGGATAAAAATAGGATGGGCTTCTAGTCTCAAATTCTGCTGAAAATGTTTCTTGTTTTCATTGATGGACTTGGAACACTAGCTTTTTCAGCTGTCTCTAATTATAATGTTCAGAGCTAGATGCTTATAGTAGCTCACATCTTCAGCGGTTTTGAAACAATACTTTGTTTTACTTAGTCTTAAAACAAGGATAGTATCTTCCATCTCAGATAATATTGCAAAACTTACTAAGACAGTACATGCAAAATGTTTTTTCTGGGAGGAAAGGTAGTGGGCAGTAGATCTTAATCATTCCACAAGGTGTAATTCAGTTCTTCAGAGAAATTTCTGTAGTTCTTTACTTGTGTGGTAAAATTCAGATGTAAATAAAAATTTATGAATTTTCAAGATATTTGAATGAACCTAAGTTTTGGGTTTGAAATCCGAAATTTTGTCTGCTGTATAAATGATGAATGCATTTTATTTTGTTGTGTTCTTTCCCTAGGTTGGAGATATTGTAATGGTAAAAGAAGATGAAACATTCCCATGTGATTTAATATTTCTGTCAAGTAGTAGAGGCGATGGCACATGTTTTGTTACAACGGCTAGTTTGGATGGTGAATCCAGTCATAAAGTAAGATGTTCTACATTTTCTTTTTAAGGCAAAGTTTGCATGTAATTTTTTACACAGGTCACAATATGACTTCATGCTTATATTTGTGAGCAGATACACTAACTTGTGTAACTTACATTTCTACCAGTTGACTTCATTTCTCTTACTGTATCGTTATTTTATGGAAAGTTTTAAAACTTATTTATTTGTGGTTTTGTCTGTCCAGTATAGACATGCCGGTCACAGAGATAATGCGCAAATTTATTTGTACGTAAATGCTTTCATGGTGACTGGCTTGGGAGTACACTACAAGGTACTTGCACATAATGTAAGAATACGCCCAATGAGGAGCATTTAAGGGTGCATCTTATTTGAACTATGAGCTTTTATGTAAAAGTTAGTAAATCTATTTCATGCTGAACTGAGGTGTATTTGCAGATTAATGTCTTGCATATCCTTAATTTTATTTACACCTTTTTATTCATTCCAGACTTACTATGCTGTTCAAGATACAAAGGCATTTCACAATGAACAAGAAATTGATGCACTGCATGCTACCATTGAATGTGAACAACCTCAGCCTGACCTTTATAAGTAAGAAAATTATTCTTACCTGTTTTATGTGAGGTACCCTAACAACAAATTATAGGAGTATCATAATGAAAAGATACTGGCTGCATCTGCCTGGTTAGGGTGGGCCCCAGAGTGAGCTTGAAGTCAGGTTAGTCTTCCCTCCATGTGCCTTTCCTGCAGGTAGTTCACTGGTCTGTTCCAGGGTAGTGGTCTCTGAAGGGGGGTGCACAAAACAGTCCATTGGGGTGTGTGATAAAAGTTTTAGAACTTCTGTTTATTTTTTAAATCTAAGAAATAAGAAAAAAAAGCAAGCTTTCCTAATGTTTAATATATTTCTTGACACTGGCACCCTTAGTCTGTATGTCAGAAATTCCCATGTTATGTGCAGCTCACAAGGAGTCCCTGGGGGAAGAAAGGGTGTTATACAACACAGAGAGGTTGCCAGTGGCACCCTCACTTGTTCCTTTGCTCTCGGCATATTACGAAAAATTGTAGTTTGTGTGCCTGGTTAAGTGCATTTACAGATTATATTATCTAGATCTAACTAAAGTAACCTGCATAAAATGTTCAAGTGGCTTAAAAAGATTCCTACAAAAAAACTCCAGATTGAAGATACTGATAATGCAAGGACAGGTGAACAAGAAAATGGCAAAAGCTTCCATTCCTGATATGAGCCATTCATCAGCCATGCTACACAATAGAAACAATGCAAATTTAATCAGATTTGACAGGAAGTTAGCAAAAAAATTTTTTTGAATTATCAAGACTATTTGAATTATGGATTTAGATCCGTTCTAGTTAACAATCAACCTCACCTTATGTGTTTCAAGATATTAGCTAATGATAGTATAAAGCCATTATGATTTTACAAGACATTTAAAGACTAAGCACCCAGAACATGAAGAAAAAACTTCTACAATTTTTTAGCAATGTTTACAGTACTGCAATACTCAATATTTTAAAAAAGTACTGTACAAAATTTCACTAAACTTCATGATAAATCTTTAGAAGCCTCTTTTAGGTTTCCTTCTTCATAGTGAAAGACAAAAAAAATGTACTGTTGGGAAACACTTATTGTTCTTGACACAGTAAAAATAGCTGATATAATACACAGAAAACAATACAGCAAAAAACTAAAATGCACTCTTTCGTGGGCAAATACTGTTGGGAAATGGACAGAAAACATTGCTTATTTCTGGAGTGGGGAGGTATCTCTTTGATTTCAGTTATCAAGGAACTGGTCTAGAAATTTGCAAGGGAGCAGATTCTTTAGAAAACTGTCATTAATGACATGATCTTTTTTTTAAATACGTGGCTCACAAAGTGAATATTTGGAAGTTGAAGCTCATTCTATTATAAACAGTGGAATTTGCTGGGACAGCTGTTGACACAGGAATAATGAGAATGCTTGTTGGTAGACAGCTTCTATCGCTGTTCTTTTTTAATTGACACTTTACCTCTCAACAAACCACAGTGGTGAATCTTTCTTTCCAGAGGCACAGTAATTTTACGTTATGATGCTTCATAACAAACTGTGCAGGGTCTTTAGATGTGGCTCTACTGTGTTGTATGTTCTCTCAGCAGATAGGTCGCTGCTCTTCTGAGCCTGAGAGGTTCCCGTCCAGAGCAGCAGACTCACCAACTCACCACAGTTCTCTCTGCCATCCAGGTTGCTAATGTCTGGCTTAATCCCTTTTGGGTTTGAAGTTACCCACTGAGACGGTGGTATTGCAAATACAGTGTACTGAGTCTGTCTGGAAGGGGGTTTTTTTTCTTCATAGCAGCCCATGTAGTGTCGTGGTTTTGATTTGTGACTAAAATAGTTTTAGTAACACACCAGTATTTTAGTTGTTGCTTGTGGTGGGTTAACCTTGGCTGGATGCCAGGTGCCCACCAGGCCCCTCTATCACTCTCCCTTTGGCAAAATAAAGGGGGAGAATATGATGAAAAATTCATGGGTCAAGATAAAAGCAGTTTAACTAAAGCAAAGGCCAAGGCCACGCACAGAAACAAGAGGTAAACAAAGACGTTATTCTCTACTTCCCCTCAGTAAGTGATGTCCGGCCACTTCCCAGGAAAGCAGAGCTTCAGTATGTGCAACAGCTGCTCCTGGAGACAAACACAGTCACCACTGTCCCCCTCCTGCTGCCTGCCCTTGGCTTTTATGGCTGAGCTGAGGTCACATGGTATGGAACAGCCAATCCGGGTCAGCTGTCCTGGCTCCGTCCCCTCCCAAGCTGTGTTACAAACACCCTGCTGGCTGCCAGGGTCACACTCAGCACTGTGAGGGCTGCTGGGGGGTACTGACTCCAGCTCAGACAGACTCAATACAATTTCCTCCCCTTACTCCATACCGTTTGCGTCATGCTCAGATCCCTCATAACTGAATATATCTATTGCCGACATCTACAGCTTAACTACATATTTCAAGCACCTCTACACCCAACATACAGATTTAACTTCCATCCCCTGTCCATTTACAGATGGATATTATTCTTCTATTTTATGGGCTTCTTCCACTTCTCCAAATGTTTGCAAACAGGCCATGACTTGGTCCCATCTGCCAAGATGAGTATTCAGGACAGGAGAAGCCACATGTTGACTTGTTGGGCACTGGCTTAGTTGGGGGTCACTGTTACACTCTTGTGGTTCTTGTGAAACTCGCTCTTTATTGGTTCAGGTTGTTCTTTTCTACAACATACAACTCACATTGCAGATTATTTTTCCCCCAAGGTTAAATCTCCTTGAGGTACACACCAGGTCTCCCCATCCTCCCACATTACCCACCGGGTACACTCAGGTCCTTGAGCAAAGACAATCCCACAAATGGTTTTGCTTTTCCCATGGGAGGAGCAACCCACACCACCTTCCCCAGCCATTTCCCTGTGTGCACTATGGGGACCTTATCTCCTCCCACAGTATGCAAGGGTTTTGTTTGGGTGGGACCAGGACGGTTAGCAGACCCTCTGGTATTAACCAGTCAAGTGGCTTCTGCTAAATTTGTGTCCCAGTGCTTCCATGTCCCGTTGCACAATGCTCTCAGCGTAATTTTAAACAGTCCATTATATCTCTCAATCTTCCCAGAAGCTTGTGGGTAATAGGGCATGTGATACACCCTCTCAATGCCGTGCTTCTTCACCCAGGAGTTTATAAAGTTATTTCGAAAATGGGTCCTGTTGTCTGATTCAAGTATTTTGGAATACCATGTCGCCATAAAAATTGCCTTTCAAGGCCTAAGACGGTGTTAAGGGTAGTGGCATGGTTTACAGGGTATGTCTCTAGCCAACCAGTAGTTGCTTCCACCATTGTGAGGGTGTAACACTTGCCCTGGCGTGTTCATGGCAGTGGTCCAACATAGTCCATTTGCCAGGCCTCACAATATTGGAAACCCAGCCACCGCCCTCTATTCCAGGGAGATTTTACTCGTGTGGCTCGCTTGATTGTGGCACATACTTTGCATTTGTGAGTGACCTGTGTGGTGGCCTCCATGGTCAGGTCCACCCCTCGATCACAAGCCCATCTATATGTTGCATCTCTCCCTAGATGACCCGATGTTTTATGAGCTGGTCAAACTATAAACAGCTCACCTTTACACTCCCAATCCAGGTCCACCTTATCTACTTTGATTTTAGCAGCCTTGTCTACCTGTTTGTTGTTTTGATGTTTCCTCAAGTGGCATGGCTTCTGGGTGTTTGAGCATCTACATGGCATACCTTTGGGGCTATATTTTCTACCTGGGCAGCGATGTCCTTCCACAATGCACCAGCCCAGATGGGTTTGCCCCTGCGCTGCCAACTGTTCTTCTTCCACTGCTGGAGCCACCCCGATAGGGCATTAGCCACCATCCAGGAGTCAGTGTAGAGTA
Organism: Pterocles orientalis; assembly: GCA_011057875.1. NCBI lineage: Eukaryota > Metazoa > Chordata > Aves > Pterocliformes > Pteroclidae > Pterocles > Pterocles orientalis. Next base: position 629,705 of record WKFP01015467.1, read on the forward strand.
CTGGCCATTTTTCTCGTTCAGCAATCTTTAGGGCTAGTTGGATTGCTTCCACTTCTGCAAACTGACTTGATTCACCTTCTCCCTCAGCAGCTTCAATGACTTATCGTGTGGGACTCCACACAGCAGCTTTCCATTTTTGATGGTTTCCTGCCACACAACAGGATCTGTCAGTAAATAAAGCATAACGCCTTTCATCTTCTGATAACTCATTACATGGTGGTGGATCTTGGGCATGAGCCACCTCCTTGGGCAACGCTTCAAAATCTCTGCCTTCTGGCCAGTCCATGATCTCTTCCAAGATACCTGGATGGCTGACTTTTCCTAATCGGGCTTGCTGAGTGATCAACGCTATCCACTTACTCCATGTAGCGCTGGTTGCATGATGGGATGTTTCCTTTGAACATCCAGTGCAACACAGGTAATTGCAGTGCTAAGAGGAGACATGCTTCTGTAGCAACAACTTCTGAAGTGGCTTGAACCCCCTCATAGGCTGCTAGTATCTCTTTTTCAGCTGGGGTGTAGTGGGCTTCTGATCCTTGATACCCCCTGGCTCCAAAACCCTAACCGTCGACCTCAGGTTTCTCGTGATGCTTTCTGCCAGAGGCTCCAGGTGAGACCGTGCTCCCCCGCTGCAGTATACAGTATGTTTTGCACAGCTGGTCCTGTCCGGACAGGCCCAAGAGCTACTGCACGAGTTATCTTCTGTTTGATGTGCTCAAAGGCTTGTTGTTGCTTGGGACACTACTCGAAACAGTTCTTCTTTCAAGTTACTCCATAGAGAGGGCTCACAAGATGACTATAACCTGGAATATGCATTCTCCAGAAGCCCACAAGGCCTTGGAAAGCTTGTGTTTCCTTCTTGTTATCTGGTGGAGACATAGCTGCTATCTTGTTGGTGACATCTGTGGGTAGATGATGGCGTCCATCCTGCCACTCTGTTCCCAAGAACTGGATCTGCTGGGCAGGTCCATTGACCTTGCTTTTCTTTATAGCAAAACCTGCTCTCGGAAGAATCTGAATTATTCTTTCTCCCTTCTCAAACACTTCCTCTGCTTTGTTGCCCCACACAATGATGTCGTCAATATATTGTAGATGTTCAGGGGCATCACCCTTCTCCAGTGCAGTCTGGATTAGTCCACGACAAATAGTGAGTGGGGCTGTGCTTCCACCCCTGGGGCAGTCGATTCCAGGTGTACTGGACACCCCTTCATGTGAAAGCAAGCTGTAGCCTGCACTCAGCTGCCAATGGAATTGAGAAAAAGGCATTCGCACTATCAGTCGTGGCATGCCACTTAGCTTCCTTTGACTCTAGTTCATATTGAAGCTCCAGCTTCAATAGGTACCACAATACTCAGTAGCGGCATCACTTCATTCAGGCCACGATAGTGTACTGTCAGCCTCCACCCTCCATCAGACTTCTGCACTGTCCATATGGGACTGTTAACGGGTAAGTGGGTCTTGCTGATGACTCCTGGGCTCTCCAGTTGAAGAATCAGTTAGTGGATGGGAGCCAGGGAGTCTAGGTTTGTGCGGTATTGCCGGCGATGCACCGTCCTGGTAGCGGTTGGTACCTGTTGTTCTTCAACTTTCAGCAATCCCACAGTGAAGTGATCTTTTGCAGGGTAGATAGCTCTTTGATCTTCTCGGTGTTCACAGTGGCTACACCAAAAGCCCATCGGTACCCCTTTGGGTCCTTGAAGTACCCTCTCCTGAGGTAGTCCATACCAAGTGTGCAAGGGGCTTCTGGGCCGGTCACAAGTTACTCGGCACTGGTGAGGCCAGACCTTGAATACTGTGTTCAGTCTTGGGCCCCTCACCACAAGAAGGACATTGAGGTTCTGGAGCAGGTCTAGAGAAGGGCAACAAAGCTGAATGCAACCCAATACGTTGCTGAAAAGTGCTTGCACGGTGTCAAGGCTTTCTCTGTTCCTCACTCTGCCCCCCTAGCAAGTAGGCTTGGGATGGGCAAGAGGCTGAAAGTGGACACAGCCAGGACAGCTGATGTCAATTGACCAGAGGTATGATCTGTGCCGTGTAATGTCATGCTCAGCAATAAAACTGGGGAGATAGTCTTTCTAAAGTAGCTTCTGCTTGGAGTCTGGCTGGGTGTTGGTCTGCTTGTGGGAGGTGTCGAGTGGTTGCCTTTGCATCACTTGTTTGGTTTTTTTTTGTTTTTTTTTCCTCGTCACTTATTAAACTGTCATTATCTCACTTTTGCTCTTCTGATTCTCTTCCCCTATTCAGCTGGGGAGGGAATGAGCAAGAGGCTAGTGAGTGCCTATTGCTGTCCAGGGTCAACCCACCACTGTAGCCGGCCAGCGGAGTTCTCTTAGTTGGCACGAGGAGCCCTTAGCAGTCAGCACGCGAAGTTCTTGGACACCACCTAGACAAGCCAATTACGATGAAAGTGAAAGCCATCTATTGTGTGTTGCGCACTCGCTTTTATTCTAAACTCTTTCAGGTTTGGGAGCTACTAATTGGATACAATAAGTTTAAATTCTTAACAACAAAGTTACTATTGGCTATTCTAGATCCTGGGAAAGTAATTTTCGCAGTTGTGGGAGCACAACTTCTAAGATAACTTAGTTGTGCTAATAAATTTCTCTCAGTTCCTCCTTATCTTTCTCATGTCCTGTATAATTAGATACCTCTGCACGTCTGGTCATTTTTCTTCTTTCCCAGGATCCTCTATTAGCCTTATAATTACAAAGTCTAAAGTTAGTATCATAGTTAAAATTCTACCTCAGCATAAAATGCCCCTACACACCACATAAAGATAAAATGTACTTAGAGATACTCAGAGAGGAAATTGCTTGTGGGCTTTATACTTTTGTTTTGTTTTGATTTTGACTCAGTTGTAGGTTTTGGGTTTTGTAAAATATAGTAATCACACTGTTACTTACTTCAGGTGGTTTAGAGAATAAGAATTCTTGTCTAGAAGATTGAATCATAATTTTATAATCTTTTGTATCTTTTTATATGCAAGCTTTAACTTACTGTTCTGTATATTCTTGTGTCTACATGTTTTAAATAGATCCATATGTATCTCTGTGTTCTTGTTTATTTCCTGGATAATCACAGCGTGTTTAATTGGAAGCTATTTGCTCTCTGTAATAAATACTTTGTATAAAATACGTCTTAAATAATCTGTTTTCAAATATACTTTCTAAAGATTTTTTAAAAAATAATTTGCTTTTTAAATATGTAAGTGTGGTATATATACATCTGTATGGAAAGAGAATTACATGTGCTTGCAATATACACTTTAAAAAATTGAAATATGGGGACATATATGTAAGAATACACAAATTAGCAGTGTTGTTAAACCACTTGCGTATTTCCTTTACAGATTTGTTGGTCGAATAAACGTTTACCATGACAGGAATGAGCCTACAGCAAGGTAGGGAAAAAACAGAGTTTCTACATATTTAAACATTTTAGAGTTGACTAAGTATCAGTAATGAGAGTTACCTTTGTTTCACCAACATTGTGCTGCCTTGTCTTACTGATAAAATATTTTTCTCTTAGAAGTTTATAGGCTGTAATTTCACATATCATAAATATTTCATATTTTAATTGGTTAGTTTTTTTCTGACTTTGTCTTTATTCAACTTCAATTTTTATTTTACATGTATTTAGTTTGTAAATGATATTGATTGGATTTTGACAGTACTTGCACAATACTGCCCCATTAGCTTTGAGTCTTGGTAGCGCACCTAACAGTATGAATAATATCACTTGTGTGTTTCTGTTTTCTTCTTAGAAATTAAAGTTTGAACATGCAAAATATCATGTTTAGTTTTACTAAGGGAGGTTGTACCTTTGTCTAAAATGTCCACACTGTGGACACTGTGTGTGTCCATGAAGGCAATATCCAGGGAAATGTGTTTTGTATGTGATGCAGGAATCGGCAATCTGTTACCCTGGGTCTGGCACCTAGAAGGGTCTGCCTCCTGTGCAAATAAGTTTCATCCTGAAATGAGTGCGGTACGTTCTCCTCAAGGAGCAGTCTGTAGCCTGGGACATTCCTTGTCCAGCGAAAAGAGAAGAAAAATGAAGCAGTACAAAAGAGGCACGAGTCTTCCTATCTTAGCTACCTAGGATCTTCTGTCTACCAGCAAGGAACAGACTTGCTGTACGTGATTTTGTTCAGGTCCTTGCCACAAAGAGGCAAAGCAGTAGAGGGAAAGGCTTCTCGCTGGGGTGATATCCTGGATCCCAGCATGTGGGAAGTTATTCCATTCTGGCTAAGTGCCTCAGTGTGTCCTTAGATACATGATTTTCTATTTCAGTAAGCAAAGAGGAGGGGGAAATCCAGCTGCTGAGTGTGTCAGTGTCATAGCTCCATCAGGAAACACCTGTATAACTGCACTGCAAAGCAGAGCAAAAATTTCTGTCACCATCCTGAGTGGCCACCCCTCAGCAGTTCTGGTCTGTATTCTTCCTGGGGTCCCTCAGATAAGAGGATCAGGCAGAGCATTGGCCACCTGAGCTGTTCTAGTGACACCTGCATCCTTTCCTGAGGATCCTACTGTCTTTTTCATGTTGAGTGATGTATTATGTAATAGTAGATTGCTACAGTCTGCTATGAAAATAGTCTTATTTTTTTTTTTCACTTTAAAGATTTTTTTGACTAATCAATTTGGTTGGAAAGGGACTTGGGTGGGATAGTAAAGGAAAGTTAGCAGAAAATACCTTTTTAATCTCAACAGCAATAGATTGATCTGTGAATAACACTGTGAACAAGAAGAAAATCTATATCATTAAGGCTTGTATTTCTTGCACAGCACCATTAGAGCAATTGGTATTTTTACTATATTGGGTTATAATGTCTTTAACCCAAGTCATGCGTATAACATCACTCCATTGGTTTCAATGGAAATTGTTTCAAGTTTTTCATCAGTTATGGCCCTGGGGTTTTTGATGGTTTGTTGTTTTTTGGGTTTGTTGGTTTGGGTTTGTTTTTTTTGTGTTTCTTGATTTAGTGGGGTTTCATACCACATTAACACTTTGAGTAACATTCAAAAATACTGAACTTCTTGTTTCTTTTCCATTGCTGTATAGAGTCTGACAATTCTGCATGCGTTCTATCTATAAAGTAGTCATTGGTTTTGCACTCACATAATTATTATTTGTATTTCATATCATGCTCCAAAATATTATTTTAAACTGCATGAGGATGCTTGCATTAATTCCTCCAGTCCTCAATAAATTATTTTACCTATTTTCATTTTTATACTTTGAAATGTGTACAGTAAGTATCAAAAAATACCTGTTATGCCATTTATGCTTAAAATAAAGTGGAAGAATGTATTGTCCTTAGTAAGTAATTCTAACGTACAGGACCCTATAGTTTATATAAGACTAAAAAAGATTTGAATCAGTATTTTTAAAATTAAGCACCTCACAGTTAGGATGATGAGTATTTAGGTACCTACATAGGTGGGTTTCAGATGCATTGGTTTAAGACTTGAATTGTGAAATTATGAGCTTAATTTTAGGCATCTATGTAATATTTTTTTTTTTGGTTTTCACTTAAAAGCTTTAAGTACTGCCTAGTAATTTTGTTACACAAAATAAAAATATTTGAGTAAAACCAATTTCCTGTTTTATGTGGCTTCCACTAGGGTCTGATATTTCTCTCTAAAAGTTTGTATTTAGTAATACTTATCTCTTGCAGGCCTTTAGGATCTGAAAATCTGCTTCTTAGAGGAGCCACTTTAAAGAATACAGAAAAAATCTTTGGTAAATATTTCTGTTCATTATTTAAATAGACCCTGAAGTAATAAGCAAACATCAGACAAGGTTACAACCCTACAGTTACTACTGAGCGTATGATTTCTATTGAATCACTTGATTTACAGCTTTTTTATAAGGTTTATTGTTGCTATAGTTGCAGTAAAGTAACAATTAATGATATACAATGACTACAGAGATTTTTGGGATGGGAATTTTATAGTCTTCAAGGATTAGTGAAGATGACTCAACTTCTTCATCTAAATATATGGCTTTTGAACAAGCACTGTGAATTAATAATGTTGTCCTAAAGCAGTTAATGAGCCTGTTGAAAACTTTTAAATCTATTACGCTCTTTCATCGAAAAAAAAAAAGGAACCAAAAACCCAACCAGATCTAAATATGGCTGACTGAAAAAAAACAAACCACTTAAATAATACCAGATCAAAATTAGACTTTCTGCTAGACAGTGTATGTTGTATGTATGAATTGTCTTCCTTCTATGGAAAGTGTTGAATATTTTAGCAGAAATAGGAAGCATAAACTGAGATATGGTTTTCTTTTGGAAATCTTTCAAGAAAGCTTAGTGGGAGTAGTAGTTCTGCTGTAACAAGCCACTCTTGCTAGTGACAAAAGGGACGAGGATCCAAGCTATCCTCTATCATATACAACTTTCTACTCCCAAGTAAGAAGATCATAGGAACTACTTAGCCTAAAATATCAAAATCTTCCAACTTTTTCTCCCGAAAGAGCATTAAAAGTATATATTAATTTAAACTTGCTCTCTTTACTTTTAATTGTAGTCTAAAATAGATGAACTAATATAATTAGTTCATAGTAAGTATTTCTGTAAACTTCAGAGGATGGTTGTAATATTTGTTAACTTGTGTGTTGGGCAGAGATGTTCCTAATACGAGTGGTTGTTTCTAGTCTGCCTAACACATACAGTGTTTGCCATTACCCCAGCACAATGCATATCCTAAATTATTTTAGCGATGTACAGGTGTGCTGGTTTGATAAGTACTTTAAATACAGCTTCTTCTAGTTGTTGTATTTAATCTTATGAAGTTTAGTCTCTCAATCTGTATTATCAACAGGAAATTAGTAATATAAAATTATCATTCTTTTCATGAATTATTAAATTTTCAGGAAGCAAGCAAAATCGATGGCTACCTTTTGTTCTTCTTGGATGTATCCTGTAGTTTAGCCCTGTCTGCATTTTCTTTTACAGTGTATGACTTAAATTCTAAAATTGGAGCCAAAGAAAGAACTTAAAAGCGCAAAGGGATTTATTCAAAAGCCAGCTTTGATTTGGCTTTCATACACGGCAACATGTTAGTAATTGGGAACTGTGACTCTGGAATGGGATGTAAATCCTGTTTAAAATTTCCCTCTAAGAACCAAGATATTAAAACCATTTCTAGTTTTTGAGTATCAACCAAATCTTTGTTCTTTTTGTTCAGCTACAGGGAATTAAAGAAATGTCAGTGTAATAATATAGTGAATTGTGCTTTTATTGTTATTTTACTGTATAGTCTTTAGTAAAATAAGTTGTCTTATTTCAGGTGTTGCTATCTACACTGGCATGGAAACTAAGATGGCATTAAATTACCAGGCAAAGTCACAGAAGCGATCTGCTGTAGAGAAGTAAAATTTCTAATACTTATTTTGGGGGTGGAAAACTGCATGTTTGAATGGTCATTAAAGGATGGGGGGGTTTGGGTTTTTTGTGGGGGTTTTTTTATGGGGTTTTTTGTGGTGTTTTTTTTTTTCTTTTCTAAAAGTGCATGATTGTTTCATTGATTTAAATTAAAGAGGTAGAGGGACTTTAAAATTTGCTTTTTTGTGTCTGTAATTTTTTACTTATGAGTTGTATAACACCATATAAAAGAGGTTCTTAGTATTGAATTATTAAATGTTGAATGTTAAAAAAAAACCCTTAAAGTAATGCTTACCTTTTGAAGATATTATGTGTTTTGCTGTTATTGGAAGACTTTTCTTTCACTGGTTAGAGTACATGTACTGACAGTTTTCCAAGATTATGTGCTTTAATATCCTAACTCTCCTTTTCATTGCGATTCCATTTTGAATTCAGTAAAAAAATAACACTTTTTATGTATTCCAGTTTGGATCAACTGCAGTAACACAAAGCCTGTCTGTAGCAGATTTTCCATGGTTTAGCTAAAATTATAAGTTCCATATAGGCATGTATGATGGCAAAGGAAGACACTGCTATCCTCAAGGGATGAACTGACATTGGTTGCTTACTACTTTTTTAAAAATAGAGAGTATTATTTTGTAGTCCTACTCTGCTATGTGAAATAATCAGCTCTGAGTGAGGTGTCCATCCTTGCGAAAAAAATGTTCTCATTGATTAAGGCAAGATGTACTGACATTCCTTATTTTATGCAATGACTGGGCAATGATGATATGTCTCTTTCTGTCATTATTGGTGTATAAACCATGGCTTTTACTTCATGCCCATCATTAGTGAAAATATAATTTTAAATGCACGATGTTCTTGCTCTTTTTTAAAAAAAAAATCTGTCTACAAAGAGTTAAACTGTTACAGTTACATAGGAAAATGTTTTTGATAGGTTTAGAACTTAAGTGTTTTTAAATTTGTTCAGGGAAATGGCATAAAAAGGTCTTCAGACAAGCCCTCATACTCTGTTATGATTCCGTCCATGCTATTGTTTTCACTGATATACTAGGTTTGGTAATGTGTCACATACATTTTGGAAACAATTATAGCAGTTAACATTTGAAATAGAATATGGTCCTCAATATTTTTCTTCATTGGGAAGACACTGTAGAGAATTTATTTAACATCACAGCATTGTTAGACTTGCAGCAAATGTTAGGCTGAAGCAGAAGTATAACATTCTTCAATAAACTCTGTAGTTTATATGCTAATGGAATACTTGCTTTGCCTTTTTTTTTTTTTTTAGATCAATGAATGCATTCCTTATTGTATACCTCTGTATTCTCATCAGTAAAGCACTAATAAATACTGTCCTGAAGTATGTCTGGCAGAGTGAACCATTTCGTGATGAGCCGTGGTATAATCAGAAAACAGAGCCAGAAAGGAAAAGAAATTTGGTATGGAAATATATTAAAATACCAAAAAAGTTTCACTAAACCTTTAATTTATAAGAAACCTACAGAAAAGCCTATATAGCCTGCTTACTTACCAAACATAAGTTGTTGCTTTTTTTGCTAATAATGGAAATCATATAACAGACGTGTTCAAAAGAATTTGCTGTAGGAACCTCTGTAAAAATACCTCTCAAAAGCCCTGTAACTCTGTCATGAGCAGCAGAGACCAGCAACAGAGCTGCCAGTGTCTGATGTCCTTTATGGGAGCAAGGATGTAGTCCAGAATGGATACCTAGATGATCCAAAGTAATGAACTGAACACAGCTCTACAGAAAGCATGATATTGTTTCACTATATCAGAATCATAGAATGGCCTGGGTTGAAAAGGACCTTAAAGACCATCTAGTTACAACCGCCCTGCTGTGGGCAGGGTTGCCAACCACTAGACCAGGCTGCCCACGGCCCCATCCAGCCTGGCCTTGAACGCTGCCAGGGATGGGGCACCCACAGCTTCTCTGGGCAACCTGTTCCAGTGCCTCACCACCCTCACAGTGAAAAATTTCCTCCTAATATCCAACCTAAATCTTCCCTCTCTTAGTTTAAAACCATTCCCACTCATCCTGTCACTATTAACCACTGTAAATAGTCGCTCTCTCTCGTGTTCATAGGCTCCCTTCAAGTACTGGAAGGCTGCTATGAGGTCTCCCCGGAGCCTTCTCTTCTCCAAGCTAAACAATTCCCAGTTCCTTCAACCTTTCTTCATAGGAGAGGTGCTCCAGCCCTCTGATCATCTTTGTGGACCTCCTTTGGACTCGTTCTAAGAGCTCCACGTCTTTCTTGTGCTGGGGACCCCAGGCCTGGACACAGTACTCCAGATGGGGCCTCACAAGAGCCGAGTAGAGGGGGAGAATCACCTCCCTCTCTGTGCTGGCCACCCCTTTTTTGATTTAGCCCAGGACTTAGTTGGCCTTCTGGGCAGTAAGTGCACACTGCTGGCTCATCTCCAGCGTCTCGTCCACCAGGACCCCCAAGTCCTTCTCTGCAGGGCTGTTCTCTTCTCCCAGTCTCTACAAGTACCTGGGACTGCCCCAGCCCAATTGCACCTTGCACTTGGCCTTGTTGAACCTCATTAAGTTCTCATGAGCCCACTTCTCCAGCCTGTCCAGGTCCCTCTGGACGGCATCCCTTCCCTCTGTTGTATGGACTGCACCATTCAGCTTGGTGTTGTCTGCAAATTTGCTGAGGGTGCACTCGATTCCCTCATCTATGTCGTTGATAAAGATGTTGAAGAGCACCGGTCCCAAGACAGACCCTTGAGGGACACCACTTCTGACTGGCCTCCACCCAGGCATGAAACTGTTGACCACAACCCTTTGGCTGCGACCAGCCAATCAATTCTTTATCCATTGAACAGTCCATTGTTCAAATCCGTACCTCTCTAATTTTGAGAGAAGGATGTGGTGAGGGGCCATGTCAAAGGCTTTGAAATCCTTCCAGACTAGGGGAAAATTTCCTTCTTTATCCTAAATGCATGATGAGACATGCTAGCGAGGCATGGTATAGGTTTCTCATTACCACTAGTAACACTATCTTGACCTGCCCAGCAAGGTGACTGTAACTCCAACCAGTCTCCACCAGTCCAAACATCGAGCCACATTATGTGCACACATTCTACTTGTGTTGAGAGAAGAAAGGGGAACCCTTCCTTTATTAATGAAATGCTGCCTGAAAGTTTTGTGTACTTTGATAATCCTTGAATGAGTTACTTGGCTTTCTGATATTCTTCTGGTAATTTATGAATGTGCTTTTTATTGATTTCCTTGTTCTCATACATTTGTTCACCGTTCGTATGTAGTTACTCTCTTTAGGTGCTCTACAACTTTACAACAATTATGTGTAACTGCACTCTACACCTGTATGCCTGTAAAGAAAAATGTAAAGTTAAAACAAAAGTTTTTTTCTTCTTGCCAAATCACTTGTGATGTTACAAATCATGAAGGTATAGATCCTGTGCTGAACTGTGAGCTGTGAAAGGTGTTGCTTAGTGTTTGAAAGTTATTAGAAAAAAATAATTTGCAAATGTATGTAGTCATCTTTTGATTTTTGGTGGTACATGAAAAATTAATATTTTCCTCTTGTTTCTTTGGCAGTTTCTTCGCGCTTTTACAGACTTCCTTGCATTCATGGTTCTTTTCAACTACATTATTCCTGTATCCATGTATGTCACTGTGGAAATGCAGAAATTTCTTGGTTCTTATTTCCTTACATGGGATGAGGAAATGTTTGATGAGGACACAGGTGAAGGACCACTGGTGAATACTTCTGATCTCAATGAAGAGTTAGGACAGGTAAATTTCATCAAATAACAAACTTTTAAAACAGTTTCTACCATAGTTTTTAATTTTAAAATTGTTTCTTCTAATTATTTTTTGCAACTTAGTGTGTTTTTTCTTTAGTGCTGATTGTTTTTAAAAATAAGATTTGATATCCTCTGATTTTCAGAATCAGAAATTCTGATTTCTCAGTCAGTGGAAGTCAGTTAGTATTACTGTATTAGTAAAGGATAAACGCTTGAAGAAGGTAATGATTTCTCTCCGTTGACTATAGAGGGAGATCATATAAGCATTTAACTTCCTTAGAATAAGAGTCAGATGGAAAAACCCTTTTTGTCTGGCGAGACTGACACCAAATCTTCAGATACAAGTTTAAGGCAGTAAAATGAATGACTGTCACTCTCATTATCTGAAAGATATTCTATCTTTAGTATTCTGTGTTAAGAAAATTGTCACCTTGACACAGATATGCCTAAATATTTTTTGAGAAAATATTCAGGATCTCTATGAAATTAAAATATTTTCACAGGTTTTCAAATAACTAAGATGGTGTATTTTCTTATTTTTGTACAGCCAAACTAGTATTTAACCTTTTAAGGGACACGTATCTATTTGGATTAAAAGTGGTACTGAGTGTTTTATTATTGTGGGAGACAGTTGGCACTGTCTCCCGTAAGATCCTCATAGAGAAGCTGGTGAATTATGGGCTGGATAAGCAGACAGTGATGTGGGTTGAAGACTGGCTGAATGGCCAGGCCCCGAGGGTGATGGTCAGCAGCACAGAGGCTAGTGGGAGGTCAGTAACTAGCGGTGTATACCAGGGGTCAATACCAGGTCCAGTCCTGACCATTAATGTTCTGGATAATGGGGCACAGTGTATCCTGGAGAGCAGCTTCGCAGAAAAGGCCCTGGGGGTCCTGCTGGACACCAAGTTGAACATGAGCCAGCAGTGTGCCCTTACAGCAAAGAAGATGAGTGGTATCTTTGTCTGCATTAGGTAGAGTATTGCCAGCAGGTGGAGGGAGGTGATCCTTTTCCTCTACCCTGCGCTGGTGAGTCCAGTGAAGGGCCACAAAAATAGTGAAGGAACTGGAGTATCTCTTGTGTGATGACAGGCTGAGAGAGCTGAGACTGTCCAGCCTGGAAAAGGGAAGGTTCAGGGAGGATCTTATCAATGTATATAAATACCTGAAGGGAGAGTGCAAAACGAATGGAGCCAGGTTTTTTTTCAGTGGTGCCCAATGACAGGACCAGAGTTAATGGGCACAACCTGGAAGAGGAGTATATGTCTGAACATCAGGAAACAATATTTTACTGTCATGGTAACCAAGTTGCCCAAGCAGACTATGGAGTCTCCATCCTTAGAGATAACATAACCTGTCAGGGCATGGTCTTGGGCAATGAGCTCTTGGTGGCCCTGCTTGAGCAGAGTGGGTGGACCAGGTGACCTCTGGACATGACTTCCAAACTCAACCATTTTGTGATTCTGTTATAAAAAATAACTCTCTACTACTAAATTTAAATGTCACCCCTAGAATGGGACCATCAGCAGTACTTGGCATTATTAGTACCAATCCAATGGACTAAATTTTGCTTGTACATTTTTGAAAGATATGATCCACTGTCTTTCTAATGAAGACTTTGATTGTGAATCCTTATTTGTGGTTGTAATAAATACTGTCGTAGGGATATACGTGCTTTATTCCTTTTTTAATGTAGCAGGTGTTGATCCCAAAGCAGCCAACTGAATGAATAAAAGACCTTTGCTTGATAGAATTTTGTATTTTGTATAAAATATATTATGACACTGAGTATAGAAGTTGAAATTAAAGAAATCCGTATCACTCCAGTACACTTGGAAAAAATTGAATAAGGGTATTGTGTCCACAGATAACAAAAAACTGGAAAATTTGTAAACTTGCCTTTCCAGATTAATGAATATTAGAAAAGTCAGTCTAGGAGGCAAGGTCACATATTTAATAGCTTCTCTTATGTTTTTTATTTTGTTTGATGCACTTGATAAATGTTGAAGTTTGTTAAACAATCTGATGAATACTAAATAGTTGCCTTACTTCCAGTGTTTAATTCCTAACCTTACATAATGCTCTCGATTTATCAAATAAATGCATGCAATCTGTATATAGTACCTATATCAAGTATCCAAAATTGAACTTCAGCTGATCTAGCTGTTCTGGTATTTGATTCGGGTTTTGGTTTTATTTTTGATGTTGTTATCCTTAAATGCTGGGGCTCATTGTAAGAGATAAAATTAATGAAAAATTCAATACTGAGACAAAATAAATGTTTCAAGGGCAGTAACAGTGCCCATGTGTATAACTGTATGTGACCATTAGTCCACAGTCCTCATTTAAGCTAATGTAATTGTAGTGGAGACTTTTGATACTACCCTAAGGACCATTCTGACAGTAACTGATCCAAATCCAGGCATGTACATTAAATAATGGTCCCTGGGAAATGGAATTTGTGTGCATTTTGTTTCCATAAATGTTTTTCTTACAGCAAGAAAGACATTAAAAAACAAAAAGAAGCTTGAGAGAAGAGTGAAAGTAGGTTAAATATATTATTTATGTGTTATGAGGCAAAAGATAGCTTTGCTGACACTCTTGTATGGTAAGATCTTTCAGGGCCCATATTTCTGTGGGACATGACTCCCAAACGATATTGTTGTCTTCCTTTTCTGAAGGAGCCTGCATATGGATCTTTAAAGGGTGGTGTAACCCAGTAATAATCTCAGTTTTGTTAAGAGACCTTGGAAAAATCTCTGTTCATATTCCTGCTGTTTTTAATTTGTGCTCATTTGCAGATTGAGTATGTCTTCACAGATAAAACAGGAACGTTAACTGAGAACAACATGGAGTTCGTAGAGTGTTGCATTGAAGGGCACGTTTATGTACCACATGTTATTTGCAATGGCCAAATTCTGCATGATTGTACGGGCATTGATATGATCGATTCTTCTCCAGGAGGAAGTGGAAAGGTATGATGACTTTTTAGGTTCTTGTTTTTCACAATGAAACGTGAAAATTGAACTGTGCTGATGAAAGGAATATTAGAAATAAAACATCCTTGAATTTCAGTAATCAAAGTAGATAACTGCAGGAAATGCATCACAACATAGATGTTTTCCTTTTCTAGTTTAGAGTAAGATTTAAAGGCTTAATAGGAAGGTTCCCAACTTGCTGCAGCTGTAAAACTGAATTAAATAAAACCCCAAAATATAGAACTTTCTCTGGTTAATAGCTAAAGAAACGTAATAGCTGCTTTCCATTTAACAGTAGCTACAATAGGGAAAGCAAGGCAGGAAACTCCTTAAGGAGAAAAATGAGTGCTCAGTGCAAATACTTAGTCATCACTGAGTGAAGAAATGGCCAGAGAACGGTTTATGATTTAAATTACTTTTAAATGTGACTTAATATAGCCACATGTGAAATATGTTGCACACAGCATGTATGTGCTGTGGCTTTTTTGCTGTGTGTAAAGCAAAGTTAGTTGAAAGTTAAGGACACTTCACGTGTCAACTGGTAAGCAGGGTGTAAATGGGCAAGGATAACCATAGCCAAAGGACAAGATATTTTAAAATATTTCAATACAGTCTTGAACCATACTTCTGCCATACCCTTCACTGTGTCAAAACAAGGCCTCTTAAAATATGTTGGTGTAATTCAACAGCCTTATGGCTCTTGTCCGTGGCCCTCAGAATGGGGTTCCAAGGTACGCTGTGTTTTTATCTTGGAATTACAATGACGTTGACAGTTTGTATTGAACAGCACAGAAGAATTAAGATTCAGACACAAAGTTACAGGTAGAACACAGACAGGTATCCATGAAACAGAAATCTCTTTCTGGTGTCAGAAGCTGTCATTACCGAAACATCTGAAATTTTATAGAAGTTGGCTCCAGCTGCCAAAATGTCCGCACTCCTTTTATTTTATATAGATCTAAAAGACATTCAAGCTGTGCAAGAAATTGAAATCTGTAAAGCCTGTTAACACTTGTGTTCCAGGTACTGTGTCCCTCTGTCTGGACTCAGGACTCATAAAATTGTGTTTAATACAGATTGTTAAAGTTTAAGCAAAAGTAAAGAACATCAAGGCATTCAGAGGAGGCAAAAGATGCACGCTGAATTTCTGGGCATCAGCAATTTGACTTGCATGGCAATGCCAGTAGTACCACTAGCAGCTATTAAGCAGTTGTGTTGTTACTACTGGGAAAGACTTGGCTCCCCCTAAAGGGCAGGTGACCTGTGACACTTCCTTTATCTGATAATTAGTAGGAGTAGTTGATGACATTTCTAACCTTCCAAAAGAAAAGTTTTCAAAGGATTACTTGAAAGTGATCACACATAATGATAACCATTCCTTTTATTTTTTTTAGGAGAGAGAGGAACTGTTTTTCCGAGCTCTTTGTCTTTGCCATACTGTTCAGGTAAAAGATGATGACAGCGTAGATGGCTTGAAGAAAAACCAGCTCTCAAGAAGATCTTGTATATATATTTCCTCATCACCTGATGAAGTTGCTTTAGTTGAGGGAATACAGAGGTATGTGTGTAATTAGGTACTATACTTTTTAAATCTAGAAACCTAATCACTGATGTTCAAAATTGTTTTTAGCATGAAAATTGTAATAACAAACACCAAGTAAACTTTATTCATATTCATAAGTCAAAAGTTTGGGTTTGGTTTATTTTTTTCAGAAGATAAGCTCAGTCTTAAATCCTTATGATATGCTTAAACTGGATAATTATATACTTGTCTTCATTCTCTTCATATGTGTTTCATTTTACAGACTTGGTTACACATATCTAAGGCTGAAGGACAATTTTATGGAGATCTTAAATCGGGAAAATAACCTAGAGAAGTAAGTGGTTAAAAATATAACAGAATCCACTGATGAAGAGTTTTTACTGATGTGTCTAATAAATCCTTCTTATACATAAATTTTTAATTCAGAAGAGTCAAAAATGGTACATTCTAGTAGAAAAATAATCTACTAATATTTATAATTTTAATAGACCCCATAGTTCTGTAGTTTCACTTAATATGTTAGTTTGACAGTATATGCAATACAAAATATTAATATAACAGCAAAGGTATGATGTGGGGTTCATGACCTAATCTAATAGTTCCAAATAGTTTTAGCAACAATGGGTATTTTTCCTTTGTTGTATGTTAAATAATAATTTCTTAATAGAAAATTATATGTGCCCCCTGTGTTGTTCAGAAATAATCCATATACTTTACAGTAGAGTAGAATCTGTAGAATAAATTTTTATAGCTGGTTCAAAGAAAATTTAAAACAGGTACTGAGGTTTTTTTTCATTTTCCTTTGACATGTAGAATAAATCTTCTAGACCATAATATTAGTAAAATTTTCAATAACAAAGCTGTTTAATGGGATGTACATAGTTTTGAAAATGTTACCTTACATTTCTGTAGATGTCTGCTGGTTAAGGCTATTTGTATATCTGTGTCTTCCTGCATGTGTACTCTGATAACTACACATGGATTCATGGACACAAATATAGGAACCTGGCTGTTATTTTTCCCTTTTTTAGGGGGAATATGGAGGATTTTTCCTGAAGGTTACTTCAGACTTCTATGGCTCAACTCATAAGAACTGGAAGCAGTATAATTTGGTGATTTATGAAAGCACACATAATAGGAATTTTCTCCAAAATGCATCAGTTTGTAGACATAGGCCTGATCCAGCTCCTTGTTGGAATCTGTTGTAACCTTTAATGAGATAAACACTGTGGCCTTGCACAGGTTTGGATCCCAGGCTGTTGTAAGGGCCTAGAACTGAACAATCTAATTAAATAAGCAGATCTATTTTATAAACAAAATATTGACAGAAATGAATTCTGAAGACACTGGCATTAATGATTGGGATGCTTATGTTTGTGCTGGAAAAAGGGGAGCTCTCTTAGACAAAAGGAGATAGGTGAGAGAGTGAATCATGGAAGTATATAAACTGATGAATTATACAGAAACAGTACAACAGGAGCTTGTGTTCGTTTTCACTCATAGAAAGGAAACGAACATGGGATAAAATCAAATCATAAAAACATTGGCAAATATAAAACCACTAAAAAGAAATGTGGTTTTTTTTTTCTTGAGTAATTTGTCAGTCAACACTTGAGTAAGATTCGTGAAACTAGGTGGGCGCTTCTGGGAGATAGGAATAGTCAAAATTAGAAAAATATTAAATAAAGACTTCCATGTAGACACATATGCATTTCAAGTTCTATGGCTATGCCTAGATATTACAGGTAGGAATTTACTTACTTTATAAGCAGTATAGTACTCTACTGCAAGGTTTCTAGTCTTCTGCTTAAATAAATTATATTGACTCTACATCCAAAAATACTTATGAACATCATGCAGACAAATTTTGTTTCAAGTAATTAGGAGCTGAGGCCTTCCCCTATTTATTATTTTTAACCTGCTGTTTCATTCTGTGCTAGTTCCATATTGCATAGTACTCAACATAATTTTCCAAGTTAAGTCATGTTTTAATTTATATTCTTGAAGTTGTAATAACCAGTTTAGGGATCTGGAAAAGCATAGTTTTTAAATAAATATTCTGTTTCTGTTTCAGGTTTGAATTATTAGAGGTTTTGAGTTTTGATTCTGTGAGACGGCGAATGAGTGTGATTGTTAAATCTTCAACAGGTAGGGCTGCTACATTCTGTTTCTTGCTAGATGTTTTTGTTTCACTTGAATTTGTTTCAGGTTTATCAAAGAGTTAAGCATTAATCACAGTCTGTGTGCCTTTCTTTCTAAAAAAGGGGACTAGATACCAGCATAAGTGCATGTTATAAAAAATTTGAAATAAATCTTTTTGAAGACTTAGTAATTTTGATGGGGGTTTTTTTGAAGAAAGAGGTATTTGGCCATTCTGAATTCCATATTCTGTCTCTTTTAGGTGATATATTTCTGTTTTGTAAGGGAGCAGATTCTTCCATATTTCCTAGAGTTAAAGAAGGCAAAATTGACCAAGTACGATCCAGAGTTGAACGCAATGCAGTGGTAAGATTCAGTTTTACTGATCTGTTCGTGTGATATCAGTGTCAAAAAAAATTAAATGTTCTGACCTCTGGGTAACAGATTTGTCTTCCCCAGCACCAAGGCTATTTTATGCCTAAGTGCAGACAGGCTATATGGGTGACTGTGTTACTTCCTTGTTTGAATCTGTCCTCCATTTCATCTTCCAAATGGCAGTTGTGGTGAGATATGGATGCATTAGATATGCACAACTGTGTGTTATACCAGAGGTCATCAATTAGCTTTTTAGTATTTCACTGTGGTGGTTTGACTTAACTTTTGAATGAAAGAAAAGTGAAAGACTTCACTGAAAAACTCATCCCTGCTTTCAGTTCCTAGCCTTAGCAATTGTAATTTGCTGCCTTTAATTGCTATGCAAACTCTTAAAGGAGAAAATCCATTAGAGCACAGTGTAGCAATAAATGTGCTTCTTACAGGAAAACAGTGCAGTGATCTGCACTTCTACTTACTTTTTTGCTTGCTAAAAATGAGCTCTGAAATGTCTGATCACCTTTAAAAGAAATTCAGAACTTGATTTTACCTAAAGGGTTGTATTTGGAGTTGTAAGTTGGAATTTTACTTTGTCCAAAAATATGCAGAACCCATTGCAATGGAATATGACTGACAGTTTTATAAATAGGATAAAATTTGCTGGTGTCCAGTTCTCAAAATGTAAACAAAGTATTATTGCAGGTATGTGAAAAAAGATACAGGCAGCCACCTGGCACCTGCCCTTATCGATAGCAAGAGTCAGGGAGCTTTTTTTTTTTAATACTACTTCTTCTGGATTGGCAATAAGTAACTATACAAAGACCTGCTGGATTAGATTTTATGAACATAAAATGCCAGTTAAATGGTATTGTGAGAGGCAATATATTCAAGGTGGCAGAACTTCCTGTGTTATACCAGCTTTTTCTCACCTTACACAGTCTATATACTCCCTTTCTTACTCATCACACAGTATAAAAATCTGATCCAGTCTGAAACACCCACAGCTGAATTCTACTTTTCACTTCACCGAAATGACACAGTTGTATTTTTCACTGTCAACACTCTGTGGTGTTTTGTCCCTGTCTCTGCTGCAACACAGCATCAAAATCAGACTCTGTAGAGTTGCTATTTATATTATTGTTATTTATTCTGACTCATCCTGCCTAATTATACACATAGGGAAAGAAACCTTTACCTTGACTCTCCTTTCCCTGATAATCTTATGCATCCAGTTGGGTGGATGAGCTGTTTCTTTTCTGGAGGACTGAGGTTTGTCCCGTGGGTTGTAGCTGCTTCTAGAGCAGCACAG
Source organism: Pterocles orientalis (assembly GCA_011057875.1). Taxonomy (NCBI): domain Eukaryota; kingdom Metazoa; phylum Chordata; class Aves; order Pterocliformes; family Pteroclidae; genus Pterocles; species Pterocles orientalis. The sequence continues at coordinate 649,237 of WKFP01015467.1, forward strand.
AATCAAGCTGACCCGTGTTCTAGTCTACACTGTACTGTACTAGTCTATACTCACTTTGCTGTAAAAGTGAGTAGTGGGACTCTTCATGTTAATAGTAAAATCATTCAATTTTTTTCAGATATTCCAGCGTACACACCAGCAATAAGTCTAAGAATATTCTAAGAGGCATTTTGTTTATTTTGGTTACATTCTTTAGGAGGGACTGCGAACATTGTGCGTTGCATATAAAAAGCTCACAGCAGAAGAATATAGCAAGGCACAGAAGCTGCTTCAGAATGCAAAGTTGGCCCTCCAGGACCGGGAAAAGAAGTTGGCAGAAGTATATGAGAAGATAGAAAGAGATTTCATTTTACTTGGTGCTACAGCTGTTGAAGATCGGTTAGTACATTTCTTAGTTTCTTATGTTTGATGATGTTATCAATGTTTAATGATGTTACTAAAGTTACTTCTGGAGTAGAAGTTTATTTGAAAGACCCTTTATCTGAATCAGTTCCATACCCTTAGCTTGCTCAAGTTACAGATGGTAACTTTATAACTTAGTAAGATAGTACCAATAGTAAATTGTACAAAAACCAGTATGTTCAAGCCATTTGTGTGCAGTTCATGTAATACCTTATTGAACAAATTGTAGGGAAAAGTTTTGGAGGGAAGGAAGTACAAAATGGGTATTGAAAAAATGAAGGAAGCATTTTGGGGTCTTTAAAAAATTCAAAAACTGTTAAAACTGGGAGGTAACTTTAATAACTCAGCAGTGCTTCACTGTTTGATGTCATTATCTGAAAGCACTGAAGATGGTTTAATTGAAGTACTTGTCTGGGGAATGAAGCATCTTGTCTTTTGGGCTATATAAACGAAAGGTGAAATTTTGAGCACTTTGGAAGGGTCAAAACTAATGTACTACTCCACTAAACATTTTTAGATGCACACCTTGGGGAAAATTCTTAGATCTGATAACTTTTATTGAAATTTTTTATTTGGTTATGGAAACCTTTCAGTAAGGACTTCTGAATTTCTTATTTCCAAGCAATCTATCCATATATGTTGTCAACTGACTTTTACAGGCTACAAGAAAAAGCTGCTGACACTATTGAAGCACTCCAGAAAGCTGGAATTAAAGTTTGGGTTCTGACGGGGGACAAAATGGAGACTGCTGCAGCTACTTGCTATGCTTGCAAACTCTTCCGGAGAAATACACAAATACTTGAGCTAACCACAAAGAAAATTGAGGAGCAGAGTTTACACGATGTGCTTTTTGACCTAAGCAAAACCGTCCTAAGACACAATGGCAGCTTAACCAGGGATACATTCTCAGGGTAAGGAAAAAGTTGAATTTTCAAGCCAGAAATGGTGGTCTTTGCATTTCGTAAACAATTAAATGATTGATTGATTACCTTAAGAGCAGCAACATACTAGATTTCAGTTTCTGTTGTTAAAGTGTGAATTATGGTATGGCAATTAAGTATTTAAGTTTCTTCCACACAGGTTTAAATTTTCACAGTTGTGGATCTTTCTCATTTCTGGCAGTGCTTTAACTGCTAAAAGAAAAAATCACAACTGACATTGTAATTATGTATTTTTCAACTGCAAAAATATTTATTCTTGGGAGAAAAGACTGTAAACCATAATACTGTTTCTAACTTTTAAAAAGGGAAGCAGATATGTTATATTCCTGTAATCAGAGTTAGTAAGTGATGTGACTTTCTTGAGAAGACCAAGGCCACAGAGAGCATCAATGTATGGCCCTCTTTCTAGGGAAGATTATGCTGTATTATAGACAGGTGACAGGCAAGAGTGTAGTACCAAATCTTCTGGTGTGCATAAAAATGCTTAAAGTGCCCTCAATTAAAAAAAAACCCCTAAATTTGCAGATAACACCAAGCTGAGTGGTGCAGTCCATACAACAGAGGGAAGGGATGCCGTCCAGAGGGACCTGGACAGGCTGGAGAAGTGGGCCCATGAGAACCTAATGAGGTTCAACAAGGCCAAATGTAAGGTGCTGCACTTGGGCCGGGGCAGTCCCAGGTACTCGTACAGAGTGGGAGATGAACTCCTTGAGAGCAGCCCTGCGGAGAAGGACTTGGGGGTCCTGGTGGACAAGACGCTGGAGATGAGCCAGCAGAATGTGCTTGCAGCCCAGAAGGCTAGCTATGTCCTGGGCTAAATCAAAAAAGGGGTGGCCAGCACGGAGAGGGAGGTGAGTCTCCCCCTCAACTCTGCTCTTGCGAGGCCCCATCTGGAGTACTGTGTCCAGGCCTGGGGTCCCCAGCACAAGAAAGACGTGGAGCTCTTGGAATGAGTCCAGAGGAGGTCCCCAAAGGCTGGAGCACCTCTCCTATGAAGAACGGTTGAAGGAACTGGGCTTGTTTAGCTTGGAGAAGAGAAGGCTCCGGGGAGACATCATTGCGACCTTCCAGTACTTGAAGGGAGCCTATGAACAGGAGAGGGAGCGACTATTTACAGTGGTTAATAGTGACAGGATGAGTGGGAATGGTTTTAAACTAAGAGAGGGGAGATTTAGGTTGGATATTAGGAGGAAATTTTTCACTGTGAGGGTGGTGAGGCACTGGAACAGGTTGCTCAGAGAAGCTGTGGATGCCCCATCCCTGGAGGCATTCAAGGCCAGGCTGGATGGGGCCCTTGGGCAGCCTGCTGTAGGGGTTGGCAACCCTGCCCACAGCAGGGCGGTTGTAACTAGATGGTCTTTAAGGTCCTTTTCAACCCAGGCCATTCTATGATTCTATGATTTTGAATATCCATAGAAGGATAGTTGTCATGTATACAGAAGTGAAACATAACATGGAATAAGATAGAAAATGGCATTAAAAAGAAAAAAAAAGGTATAGTGTAAATTATGCCTCATACAGGTATTAAATTAGGGTACTTATTTGAAACTTTGTAGCTGGTACACATTACTTGCTCTTTTTTTTCTCTGTAAAAACCTAAGAAGTTATTGGTTTTACGGACATAATGGTGCGTGTTTGATTTGTTTTTCTATTTTGTATGGAAGCAGCTAGCAAGTACGTTTTGTATGCATTTGAAATAAATTTGTGGTAAAGGAGCAACAAGCTAACCAGCATTTGTGATATTATTTTAGCAGAGAGTTTCTATAACTCTTAGCCTTACAGCTTGAAACTCTGGGTCAGAGTATTTTTCTTAGCTCTCCTTACACTTTAAACCACATTGGTTTAATCAAGAACGTTTGTGTGTGCCGTTAAATAAAACATATTTCTCTGTCATCTGTACCACATTTAGCTTAAGTCCCACAGGTCTTACAAGGTATGTTTAATCATGTTTGCTTAACTTTTTGTGCCATGATGATTTTCTATACATTAAGATTAATCAGAATATTTTGTCTTTGGCTCGAGTTGGAGAATGCTACGACAGTGATACAGGGAGTCTGCCTAGATGTTCAAATTTAGGCTGAAAATCTTTCGCTGTAATATGTCAAACATGCAGTACATTGCCTGAACTTCATAATAATAAATTTTTTGGTTGTTATCATTGTATACTAATGTGGTTGGCCTGTTTGTGCCAATGTAACAAAGTGCTGAAAATATCTGTGCACTGTTATTCCATATAGCTTACAGTACTTTATATTAATTGTCAAAAATAGCTTGTATTCTGGTAGTGAAGATGGAGATGCTTGCAATATGTTAACATTAATAAATATGGTGTTTTCCTCGCCAACACTGGTCCTGGTGAAATCATGTTTGTTGAAAACCCACCTACAGTAGTATAACCTTGAAGAACTGAAACTGGAGCACAAATAAAACCTAATGCATGTGTTTATACAACACTCACTGCTGAGCTGGAGCCTGAGGCTGCTGTGTAATGCAGGCAACTGCAAGGGTGCTCTGAACTAATTAGTCTGGGTGCTATAGAAAGTTGCTCTTATAGTGCAGGCCATCTTCCCCCATTGTTCAGCATGTGTTATTGTGGTAAACTCTGCTTCATGTGACCACGATTACACTTCTAGCAATGCACAAATTACTACAAGTATACCGGTAATAGACTAATGTATATAGTACTATATTGTAATATTTATAGATAACATATATAGTTATTATATTTGAATATTATAATTACACATGTACCTGTATTGGACTCGCACTAAATGTAAAGTATACATACTGTAAATGTATCTCTCCTTTTCTCTCCAGAGCAACAAGTGTCCTGTAGGCATTTCCTTCAAAGCATGGTTTACTTCCTTAAATGTAGAGCCTTGGAAAAAAAAAAGGCTATTTTCCTTGTCAAAGTTGATGTCAGTGTACCGAAGGCCTTTCGCTTTAACTATTTTCTCCAGATTATGAAATGTGCCACAAAATTAACTTTATTCCCACAGCTCAGTTTACCTCACTGCAGTTCTCGGAGCCCTTTCAAACCAAACTGAAAGGTCATTAATTATAAACTCATGCTCACTGGTGAAGTCATTGAGCTATCAGATTTCTGTCTTTGAACTGGTGAAGGACTGAATATTTTAAACATAATCTAGAATTTTAAAATGTCATAAATAGCATTCCTATACAAGGAATTTTGTTTAAAGTGTATTAATTTTGCGGTATTCCATACTCATTATTTTTTCATTCATTAATTTTCACAAAAGAACTCTTGCCAAATTAAAATATGTATGAGAATTTCACATTGACTCTTAGTTTATATTTTATCTCTGAACAGACTTTCAACTGATATGCAAGATTATGGTTTAATTATTGATGGAGCAGCATTATCATTAATAATGAAACCAAGACAAGATGGGAGCTCTGGTAACTACAGAGAGCTCTTTCTTGAAATTTGCAGGAACTGCAGTGCAGTGTTGTGCTGTCGAATGGCACCTCTGCAAAAAGCACAGGTTTGTATTTCATTTCATAATTGTTTGTTAGCTGCATGCTTATGTAAATATTGAAAGTTAATATTCTATACTTAAAATCTACCATTCCCTTTCACATCTTCTAAAGCAAAAAAAAAAAGAGGGAAAGGGGAAAATTTCTACTGGCAAGCAATTTAGGTAATAGTGTGCTAAAATGGCACCCAGCTGTGCACCTGAATTTGATTTATGTACATATTGTGCAAATTTTATGGTTGCTACATGCTGATAACATTTAATGAGATGAACTAATTTCTTTCTTTTTAACTTCAGAAGCTTTGAATAGCCTACTATCTGTTGACACTAGAAGAACGTACATTATTTGTTACTGTAGAGTGATATTTTTGGGTAGTTCATGTGTCAACAGTGTTTAGATATATACAGAGTCCCATTCTTTTTTCTTAAATAGTAGGAACTAATTTCAGCACCGTTAAGAAAGTAGGATCAGTCTTTAGTTTCAGGATTTCTTTGAAACTGTATGAAAACCTTTAATTTATTAATGCATCATACACAGTATTAAGCAATCGAAACAACATCTTCTGTTCTTCTGCTTGTCCTTCTTCCTGACCATCTCAAATAGTTTGGAAGGATTTGAAAAATGTTATGTTTGGAGCAAATAATGCTAAGAAACTACTCTGATCTTTATGCATAGTAGTTACACTGGGTAATATTGCTTTTGTCCCCCTTCACATAATTTCTTATATAACTGTGGTCATTTTTAATTAATTGTATGCTCATGCAAAATAAGCAAACCATTACAGAGAACTTTAACACTATTTTTTTCCAGATTGTAAAATTGATTAAGTTATCAAAGGAGCATCCTATCACATTAGCAATTGGTGATGGAGCAAATGATGTCAGTATGATTCTAGAAGCACATGTTGGTATAGGTAAGTGTGCTTTTTAGAATATTAATTCAAATTGAATGACAGAAAATATCTTCTACTTAAAAATAGGCGGTCTCAAAGAATCAGGCTGTGCATTTTATAGAAAACATTAGGTGAATTTACCCCAGGAATTTTAGGAAGTACAGTGATGATCTCTTATTAGATCAATGTCATAGCATCTTTATATATTTTTTCAAATAATTGTATCTTTGAAATAGTTCTTCAGTTATTTAACATCTTCATCACTTTTTTTAAAGGAATCATTGGCAAAGAAGGTCGTCAAGCAGCGAGAAACAGTGACTATGCAATACCTAAATTTAAACATTTGAAAAAAATGTTGCTTGTTCATGGGCATTTTTATTATGTTAGGATATCTGAACTTGTGCAATACTTCTTTTATAAGGTAGGAGAATACGTATTCTAATTACATAAATCTCAAAAACTTACATGGTCATATCTAACTATATACAGTTTGTGCAGTCAATGGTACAAAAAAGCAGTCATTCCATAAAGAGATTTTGTTGAGTGCCAGATGCAAAGCTGGAATAGGATTGTTGTTTTTATCCAGACCATGAAGTGAAATAGCTTTTATATAGATGTATTCTGTAATCTATGGTATGTTTAAAAGCAAAATTTGCCTTGTCTTTTTTTTTTTCTCTCTTACAAACTCCAACGCAGACTTTTCTACTTATTTTCAGTACCTTCTGCATTCTTTCTACAGGGACCTTTTAAATCAAGATGGAAATAGCATTTTAGAACTTAGCGTAACTTAATTTACATTGTTTTCTAAATTCATTGGGATAGTGTAGGTGGAATCACAGAATCACAGAATCACAGAATCACAGAATGTTAGGGATTGGAAGGGACCTCGAAAGATCATCTAGTCCAATCCCCCTGCCGGAGCAGGAACACCTAAATCAGATCGCACAGGAACGCATTCAGGCGGGCTTTGAATATCTCCAGAGAAGGAGACTCCACAACCTCTCTGGGCAGCCTGTTCCAGTGCTCTGTCACCCTCACTGTAAAGAAGTTTTTTCTCATATTCAAGTGGAACCTCCTATGTTCCAGCTTGAGCCCATTGCCCCTTGTCCTATCACTGGATGTCACAGAGAAGAGCCTGGCTCCATCCTCCTGACACTCACCCTTCACATATTTATAAACATTGATTAGGTCACCCCTCAGTCTCATCTTTTCCAGACTAAAGAGACCCAGCTCTCTCAGCCTTTCCTCATAAGGGAGATGCTCCATTCCCTTAATCATCCTCGTGGCTCTGCGCTGGACTCTCTCCAGCAGTTCCCTGTCCCTCTTGAACTGAGGGGCCCAGAACTGGACACAATATTCTAGATGCGGTCTCACCAGGGCAGAGTAGAGGGGGAGGAGAACCTCTCTTGACCTACTGACCACCCCCCTTCTGATACACCCCAGGATGCCATTGGCCTTCTTGGCCACGAGGGCACAGTGCTGGCTCATGGTCATCCTGCTGTCCACCAGGACCCCCAGGTCCCTCTCCCCTACACTACTCTCCAACAGGTCAGTACCCAACTTATACTAGTACCTGGAGTTGTTCTTGCCCAGATGCAAGACTCTACACTTGCTCTTGTTAAATTGCATTAAATTTTTCCCCGCCCAAATCTCCAGCCTGTCTAGGTCTCGCTGGATGGAAGCACAGCCTTCTGGCGTGTCAGCCACTCCTCCCAGTTTCGTATCATCAGCAAACTTGCTGAGGGTGCACTCTATTCCCTCATCCAAGTCGTTGATGAATACATTGAACAGCACAGGTCCCAGTACCGAACCCTGGGGGACTCCACTAGATACAGGCCTCCAACTAGACTCCATCCCATTCACCACAACTCTCTGTCTTCTTTTCTCCAGCCAGTTCACAATCCATCTCACTACCTGATCATCCAGATCACACTTCCTCAGTTTAGCCGCAAGGATACTGTGGGAGACGGTGTCAAATGCTTTTCTGAAATCAAGATAGACCACATCTACTGCTTTGCCATCATCTATCCACCTGGTAATATCCTCATAAAAGGCTATCAGGTTGGTCAAGCATGACTTCCCTTTGGTGAAGCCATGTTGACTGCCTCTAATGACCTTCTTATCCCTGGTATGCCTAGAGAGGAGAAAGGTTATAATTTGTATCCCTGTGTTTGGACAGTTTTTTTAATGTCTAAATGGTGGGATCTGGTCGAAGTTCTTTCAGTAAGCAGTGACAGATTATAGAAAGGAACCTTCAGAATATAGATCAAGGTCTTAGTGTTTGACTATATGTGTAGTTGGGAGAGGATGAAGTTTGGGGTCAGAGCTAGGAACATCTTAAAAATACTTTGCTGGGAACCATGCTAACCAGAATATCTGTGCTTGCTCATCACAATTGGTGTCCTAGTATGGATTGTTCATTATTTGCCTTGCCTTAACTGAACTGTGCTCCTGGATCACAAAATTAATTGCCCTTGAATTTTGAAACTGTAGCCTTGTAAGTTTGTTTTTGAAACATTTTAAGTATTTTTCTTAACAGTACTGCTTTAAGAGGAGAATGTTGGTGTTTAATATATGCATCTCTTTTTACTTTTCCTGCAGTGCTTACTATTACTGATGTTATGAAACTACAATATACATAGCTATAGAATTGTACAGCATAGAAATTAGTGATTATATTTCACTTGACGACTGTGTCACTTTGTCTTTCAGAATGTCTGCTTCATTTTTCCTCAGTTTTTGTATCAGTTCTTCTGTGGGTTTTCACAACAGGTTGGTTGTTCTTTTTCCCTCAGTGCCGCATTTTTTCTTTGCCATTTAAAAAAAAAAAAAAAAGTATCCTTTAACATTGTGCCTGTTCAGCTTGAGAAAATTTCTAGGTTAGTTTACACATTGTAAAAAGTAAAGCATAACTTTTGGTTCATATGGTTTTCAGTGGCAAGTGCAGTTAAGTTAAAGAAATTAATTGTATGAACTATCATGAAAGCAATGTTATTTTCTAAGTCAAAGAATACAGGAACCCAAAATTTGCAAAGGGCAGCGCAAAGGGAAATGTCTGTGGGAAATGTGGAATCTGTTAGGTTTGCGCTTATTGAACATGGACAGATGCAATCCTGAAAGAAAAGTAATTGAACTAGTTGTTAATTTTTAGAATTCACAGTGAAAATGGAAGAATAAATTAGTCTTCTCTGACATGTGCAAGTATGAAGTACAAACTTCAGACAAACAGCAGCTTTTTTTTTGTCTGTTTTGATTCTAATATCATGTGACAGGTGAAAACTTTGTAGGTTTTTTGTCAAGCATTATTAAGATTTAGATATGAAAGCATGTGTTGATGAAAATTTAATTTCCTGTTCTTTTAAGTGTTAAATATAATTCTGAACCTAACAGGGGGGTTTGACAGCAATTTTTACAGCATAAATGATCACCAAATAGGTTTGGAGGAAATAACTGTTTTTATGGGATGATGTGGTAAATTTGAGGGTTAGTTACAGTGATGATACATACATGGAAACATAGTTGAGCGGGAAGAAGAATGAAGACGTGTTGGGGTATTTCTTTGTACAGCTCATTGCAGTCACCCACAGCTGAACAACCTCTGGAGTACTCCCCCTTCTTCCCTGCATGTCTCTGTGTTAGACATGGAGGAGATAAAAGGGGGAGTGGATGTGCCAGAGGGCAATTTCTGCCTTTACAGGAATTGTCTGTTGTTCAGTTTGGGTAGTTTGGAGTTGGTCTTGCAATTGAAATGATAGGAGAGCAGATATGTGGATCAGATTATTAAATCGATCTTTTAGTTGAGCTTTTGTCCTCCAGATGAATGGGGTACAAGTGAAGAGTTGTGTCTTATATCACCTAGCAGTTGTTCAGGGATATTTGCCTCTATTAAGGGAAGTAGGTTTGGTTTTTTTCCTGAGGAAGCTGATTCATTAATTTTAAATCATGTGTCATACAGTGGATCATGTTTTAAAATTAAAACTAGCTAATTTAATTCTTTTCCATCTACAGACTTTATATGATACTGCGTATCTAACACTGTACAATATCAGCTTCACTTCCCTTCCTATCCTCTTGTTCGGTCTAATGGAACAACACGTCAGTGCAGACACACTCAAGAGAGAGCCTTCCTTATACAGGTAAAATTAATACATTTATGCCCCAAAGTTTGACTGTTTAATTGTGGAATCTGCCTCTGTTACAATCAAAGTCTTCAGGATTTCTGTACAAGGCTGCAGTAGAACATGAGATAGCACTGCAACAGAAGTGCTGAAGACCACATGCACAATCTATGAACTACAATAGATACACATGTATTTTTACATGTATATTTATATGCTGCAATACACATCATTCATTTGCTATGTTACTGAGCAAGGGCAAAATAGAAATTACTGTTCTACAAATCAAAATATGATTTATTTTAGTGTTTTCTATTTCCTCTAGCTGTAGGAAACAGAAATATTTTAAAAAGACATATATATTTCTTCAGTTTTGATTCTTGTAGCTGCAAGCCCAGTGGATTTTAGAGAGAGGTAGCAGTAGATAATCAAAGGGAAAACATTTTTGGAAAGAGGTGATATTAGATGGCCAAAGATTAATCAATGCAGTGATAATGTTTTTACCTGTGAAGAGGTATACAAGATATTACTGTTGAAACACAACCCTCCCCATTTTTATTTTCTCTTCTGTATTTTAAATGTTTTTGGTTTAGAAATGGTCATTTAGAACACCTAACAGAGGTAACTTGGTCAAACATATTTGGTTTTTCTTATCTAACAGAGTGTAATGCTAAGATGTTTCTGGCAATGGTGCTGTCATTCTAGTCCATGTGAGGCTACTGTTAGCCACATATGGTTTTCCACTAAATATTGCTGATCTGCAGGGAAGAATTACTTCATGTCATCAACAGACAGTTTAAAAGTGCATATAGTGAAAGCATTGGTTGGTCATAAATGTTTCTGTAATTCAAGATTTTTATTTAACTGAGTTCTGATTTATTGTGATGGGTTTTACAATAAATGACAAGTTGATGCATACTCTTTGTGTGCAAGAACTGAAGTTGTAGTATTGAAATTTTTCTGTAGTAAGAAAATGCACGCTAGTGAACAATTCTATTGTTGACCGATCCCTGTATTTTTTGTGGGAAAACATTAAAAAAAATCCAGTTTGACCTGAAACTTCAATTCAAATCCTTGTTCTGCATGTTCCACATAAAATTGTTGTTTTGTTTTGTTACAATAGTATGTGTGAAGGTACCCCATGGGAAATAAAGCAAAGTCTCCAGAGACCTCTAGTGTTACCATTTGAAATATACAGTGGATCATCAGATGCACAGCAAATACTGGAAAAAAGATGCCTTCTGTAAAAAGATTGAAAGTAAATAGGTGCAGCACAGGAGAATGTACCATACAGTTTAAATAAGCAGAATTACAGGCAGCAGTTAAAAGGGTTTAGTGACAATTAAATTTTAAAAAGTAAAGAGGAGATGTTCAGGAAGGATTCGGATGTGAAGTGGTAGACAGTTGTCGTGCAGAAATGTGGTGGTTTTGCATGTTTAAGACAATCTTAATTGTTTTTCCTTCAAAACAAACAATATAAGTGACTTCATTTGTCTAATCTTTTTGAACATGCTGACAGTGAATACATATATCTTGTTTTACACAGAGATGTTGCCAAGAATGCTTTGCTGCGCTGGCGTGCATTTATTTATTGGACATTCCTAGGAGTGTTTGATGCTGTGGTATTTTTCTTTGGTGCCTATTTCTTGTTTGACAACACAATTGTGACCAGCAATGGACAGGTTAGTGTTGGATTTGATTAGGCAATCAAAGGTAATTTTTTTAATGTCAAGTCTGCTATGAACATAGTTTTAATTGTTTTCTTCAAGATTTCCAGCAGAGGTGGTAAATTTTTTGTGAGTTATGCTGAGTTAGATGGGTTATCTGTTTAGCAAAATTTGAACTATGCAATAGGAATTCTGTGTGTTGGTAAACAGAGGCACAGGACTAGTTACAACTTAGGAGAAATATGTGTTGTAAATCCCAAATATTCCTTCAGAATTTACATAGTAACTTTTCTGTTTCATGCTTAACTTGCATCTGAATGAATATCTGATTAACATATCAAAGATTCTTGGTAGAGTAGTTATGAATGATCATAAAAGAGCTTAAATATAACAGTTTTTAGTATTTTAAGTGTTATTTTTTACATATGGCAGCTTAAAATACTCTCTAATGGCTTTGCAGTCACATGAATGCAAATTCTAAGAACTTTTGCATTTTATTTGCTTTACCCATTGATATTTTGGTCTATTTTATTTGTGTGCTTTTTTTTTTCTTTTTGCTACTTGCTTCTCTTCCTATCCTCAGCTAATGACAACCAGCACTCACATGGTAAGACTATTGTGGATTTGTCACGATATCCATTTCATCGTTCACTGTTCTTTAATTAAACTGTTAAAGAGCAGTTGGATATTTCCTATAATTATTTCAAAATATCACTTAAACATCTAGATAATGTTCTTTATTGCTACGTCATAAGCACTTAAAATATAAAGAACATATATAGAGTATAAGGTATATTAAGGTATATGAGGTGTGGTAAAGAGCCATGAACTTTAAAAAATAAGTAGGCTTTTTGCTTCCTTGCATTTTGTTATTTTGCTCTCGGCTTTTCTGTAACCTCAATTTTGTTGCTAGCTCTCTGTGCTGTAGAAAATTTATTACATTTTGTGCCATAAAGTGCTTGAATGGCTTTAGAAAAGACCCTTAAAGTGAGAGAAAATAAACCAGGCACAGTTTTGTTGCCTATATGGAACGTACACGTTTGCTAGAAATGCAATATTCAAATATCATTAAATACCATCTTTGTGACATGTCAGGGAAATGAACTTCTTGTGTGTGAGAGAACATTTCTAGGGCTTTTCTGAGGACAAAATGAATTTTCATTAGACATTACTGTACACTGCAGCACTTCTTTTCCTGGTACCATTATGATCTCTCATAGATGTTAAAAATTCTGCATCAGCTTATGTTTATAGTCCTGAAAATTTGACTTCTCATACCTGTACACGTTTTTAAAATGGCTTGTCTTGCAAATATTCTGACTGGGTTCTTTTTTTGAAATGTTAGTCTACTTCTGTTGCACATAGTAAATCAAATTCTTCTTGATAAAGCTCTAAAGCCAGACTGCCTAATTTCCCAATTTTGAATGTGTATGTCTACAACTGGATACCTATGTTAGTTTTATGACAAAATGTATTGCTTGATGAGACATTCTGACTCTTGACTATTAGACTTAGTTAGAAAATTCATTTTCATTCAGAAGTATTGCTAATTGTTATTAATTTGTGATATGGCTTTGTGTATGGTGTTCCACTTTGGATATGACATGTTTGGTGTTGTAAAAACACATAGTCAGAGACCAGCTACATGAGGAAGGTAAGAAAAAAAGAAGGCTCTGTAGAAGTGATTGCAGATTGTAAATGTCATCTTTGTTTGCCCATATAATTAAATGTATTTCCTGTGTGATTTTTTATTTTAACATTTGATAAGGAGTGGATTAAATATAATTGTTAAGCTGGGTTCAGAGACAGATAGGAGAAACTAAGTTAAAAGGAATAATGGAATGGAAAATGCAAAACAGCAGGAAGGAAGAGAGGTGAGTGGAACGATAAATTGGAACATGGAGAATACAAACAATACAGTCACCAAAGGAGGAGTAGAAGTCTTGGATAGACTGGAAACAGAGCACAGAAAAATATATGTTAATAAACTCAATGTTAACAAACAGACTTACAAAAGAATGATTCTCGGCCTGAAGACATGAGTAGTATATTGAGATAGCGCTGAAAATAGGAGTCTTTGTAACTCACACCATCCCATATTGCTCTGCTTGTGTGTCTCTGTGCCAAATTAACAGCCTTATGGAGTCTGGTGTCCCTGTGCTGTGACCTCGTTTTCAGTGCTAAAAAAATAGGTGGGTGAAGGGTTTGGTTGCAGCCCGATGCTTTTTATTCTAGCCTGACAAAGACAGGGGAAGGTTGTTTCAACTTTTTTATTTAATCTTAGTAGCTTTTATTGGAAATACTAGTGCATCTGTTTGGTATACAGAAACTTGGACTCACACTAGGCTCTCTGAGAGATATGAGTATAACTGCAAGACAAAAGTCACTAACAGCATAACTTGAAGTTCCTGAACCAGATTCCTGTATAGTTCTAACTGCCCTGTTTTTTTTTTAGGGCACACAAAATATTGTATCAATGGCATGACCCTGTAAAATTCTTATATTACACATCAAAGTAAAAGACCAAAATGATGAAGGTTTTCTGCACTTCATCTTGTGTTCTCAGTCACACATTGAGTGATTTTAAAATCTAGAAATGGCTACTCAGAATAATGAGTCTTTCAGCCAGTCATTTGTTTATTTTTAAAATTATTTTCCTTTCCAAGTTGATCAAATTATCTCAGCCTAATTTCCTACAGATTTCTGTCTTGTGGCTGGCTGTGGTCTCCATTCAGCGTTTTTCCCATGGCAGCATATTTGTGTGATCACTTGCCCATGTGAATCCCCTGTCATCTAATATTGGGCGAGCTCATTCAGAGCAATGTAGGAACCCTGGAGGTGATCCAGTTCAGCTCCTTGCTTTGTGCAGGGCTAATTAAAATTAAGTTGCTCAGGGCTTTGTCTAGTCTTTTTCAAGTTTTGAGTATCCCTGAGGATGGAGATTCCATAAATTTCTCCTAATACCTAAACAGAATTTTTCTTGTTGCTGAAGAAAGATCTGTTGCACTTCTTCATCTTTTTTAATTGTTCTTGAAATGTTTGTGGACAGCTAATAGGTTGTTTCTTCCACCAGAATAAGTAAGTCCTTCAGCCTCTCTTCCCAGAAGAGCTATAGACTGATCCATTCATTCCTTCATTATGTCATCCATTCTCTATTTTTCACCTGGCAGTGTGCTCGTGATGTTCTGTGTCGTGATCCAGGCCACCGACAGAGATATTCAACAATATCAGCCCCAGTATCAGTCTCCCTGACATAGTTCACTGATCACCAGCAGCCACCCAACCATCACTAAACTTGTGAGTCCAGTGGTTCAGCTAGTTTTCAGCTCAAGTAGTAGTCTGTTTATGCAGCTTTGGCTTCCTTATGTTCCAAATGAGAAAGCTGAGTCCAGAATCAAATGCCTTGCTGAATTCAAAAAAGACTGCATCCACTCGTTTCCCTAACAACTCCTTAGCTTCTTGCTCCGACACTGTTGGCTGCTCCTTTTCTTCCCAAGCTTTGCTGTTAAATGCAAGGAGCAGACTTCACTCATGAAGACTAATATCTAAAGTATTGAAGACTGAGGCATTTTCTTTAACACCCTTCACTACGTTGTCTTACCACTCCATCAGTGGACTTATATTTTCCCTTTAAAACCAAGGTGTTGCGGATGCTGCGTTAGTATCCTGCCGACTACACCAATTTGTCATGGATAAAATATCTTACCATTTAGCAACAATTTAAGATTTATTAATGGTGTGAGGCAAATCAAAGGCTAAGTTTTAGTAGTACTCAGTCATTAACCATCTTAATGATTAATCAGGTGATTCAGTAGAATATGGTATGATTAAAATAGCAACTTAATTACAGATTTGAGAATGACAAGATTCACACTAATGTACTACAAGGTATCCTGAATATATATGTATAAACACAAAACACGCAAGCAGACAAACACTGCAGAAATACTTGGATCCAGTGAAAATACGTAAGTAGGGAAACTAGCCCATAGTTAAAAGTTCTCTCTTCTTTCTCTGTATAGATAGATAGAGGAGATTAACCTCTAGTTAAAAGTTCCCTCTTCCTTCTCGAGTTTTGAGTAAATACTCAAATCAGCATTTGTCAATGGGTGATAATTGAGCATTGAGAAGTCAGAGTTTGCCCTGGCCTTTCTTTACCTGAGAGGTGTCCCAGGTCAGGAGACATGCTGGACACAGCCCGCTGTGACCTAGGAGAGCTCAAAAGGTCTCACTTAGGGTTGTTATTATTAGGGTCTGAGATAACTGACTTTTTTCATGTACTTTTCCCATTCAGCCCACCTCAGTGGGTGTAATGTTCTGCTGTATTACGCTAGTTACCAAAGTGTATCATCCCCCTTTGGACTTTGACCCAGGTACAGATATACTGGGTTGTCAGGAGGTGATTATCTGTTACCATTGTTTAAAGTGAGAGCCGGATACATGGAGGTGCCTCAACGCTGGGGTTCACGACCATGACGGATAGCAGGAGCTGGGTACGCCAAGGAGGCGCCTTAGCGCTTGAGTTCACCACTTTGACTATTCATTCCTGACTCACTGTAGGTTGGTATATGACCCAGGAGGGAAAGAACTGCACTAAGTACCAAGGGACTTGAGGGGCAAGGAGGTATAGGGGAGGAGAGGGGCAGACCGTGTTGAGCTACTACACAAGGATACCTGTAAATAGCCTTTTTGTCACCCTCAACACCCCTCATTAATCTTAGTTTGAGCTGAGCTTTGTCTTTATGATTTTGTTCCTCTGTACACAAGTAATGCTTCTGTGCTACCCCTTTGCTGCCTGCCTATATTGTCATCTCTTGTATGCTCCCATTTGCCCTTTTTGTTCATTCGTACTTGGCAGCTGTGTCTTCTGCTGAAATTTCATGTCTTCCTGCAGAAAAAGTTCGTAAGATCTCAGCAGTTTTCTCTTTCAAAGTAGTCCAGCTCCCTTGGGCACCCTTCTCTTTCATGGGTGCAATGCTCTGAATACACGAAGTCTCTTCTCGTAAAATAGTGTCCTAACTCTGTTGCTTACTTTTCCAACATTTCTCTGGATCCTGAACTTGGTCATCTCATAGCTGCTGCAGTCCAAGTAATCCTGTGACCATATTCACCACCAGTTCTTCCCTCCATCAGCATTAGTGATTGTTTCTGCCCACTTGAAAATCTGAGTGCTTTTATTTAATGATGGAGATGGGGAGAAAACCAACGACAATTCAAAAGTGTTTTATCTTAAAATGTATGTAGAACATCTATGTACTTACATGGCTTTGATGGTTATCATATTCTTTCTTGTACTGTTACTCATCTCTATAACGTGCTGTTAAACCTCCAAGAAATTGTGGGATGCCAAGGACAGCAGAGAAGGGAGACAGAGAAAAGATGATGGACAAGAAGACAGATGAGATTACCGCAGTTTGTAAATCTCGGTGATTTGTTAACTGTGCTACACTTCATTTTTATTAAGAAACATCTGTGAACTTTAGGTTGAGTACATTGATTGTGGGTTTTTTCCTGTCTGTATGAAAACTGAGGTGTGTACACACAAGGGTGAGAAACCAAAACAACTTGCACTGCATACGTCATGTAAGAATTCAGTGTTGTTGCCGAAGTGTCAGTTCCTGATACAAAGCAGTACATGGCTCTAGGAGGTTTATTCTGGACGATTCACAAAGTAGTGGATGATATTACCTATAACTGCTTTGGACCATTTTTTATAGATGTTTGGAAACTGGACCTTTGGAACACTGGTGTTTACTGTGCTTGTATTCACGGTTACCTTAAAGGTAAGGTATGCTCTATGTTATCCATTGAAACTTTCTTAGAGCTTGTTTTCTAACTGCTGCTTACTAATACTAGTTTCTCTCTGTGACCATACATTGGAGGGTATTAGTTTAAATACAGATTTTGTTCTTTGTGCCTTCTTAACTGTGGTCAAAATTGAAATACTTCTTTTAGCTAATTTTGTGTAGAGTCCTTCTCTTTTTCCAAAGGGTGTCATTTTAGTTCATCTTCTGCTGAATAGTGTGTTGCTTCTAGATAGAAATAACACTGTTTAATTTTTTTTTTTTTCAGCTTGCATTAGATACACACTATTGGACATGGATAAATCACTTTGTGATCTGGGGATCACTATTATTCTACATTATCTTTTCTCTGCTCTGGGGAGGAATTATTTGGTATGAAACCTAATAGAAATTATATTTATATTATATTATATATTTCTTTTTTTTTTGTCCCAAACAGAATTAAATTCAGCTTTTATGTATTGCAGAACTCCCAGTAGCAGTCACATTTTAAACACATCAGTAACAGTAATTACAGAATACTCAGCTCTTCTTTCACTGAATGGCTGCTAAAATATTCTTAGAGAAGTGTATGAGGAGAAGAATATCAGACCTTGGTCTGCCACTGGAGCTGTCTCAGTAATGTCAGTCAAAAGCAGTCCAAGAGTTGGTTCAAGGAGCTGAGGTTGTCCATCTGTGCAAAAATGTTAAAGAGTAGGTCATGCCTCTGCAGTCCATTTTAATGACCACACAACTGCCATGTAGATACAGGGAAACATAGAAATGAAGGCAGTGAAAGTAGGGGCAGATGCAAATATGCTGAATAGGTAAAGGAACATACTATGAAACCATCGGAGATACTTAGGGGAGCTTGAGAAATATGAAGAAAGGTGTGGTCAACAAGCCTTACTCTGAGGATACATACAAACAAGTGTGGATTGGAAAAGCGGAAGGAAGTGATGGGTGAGACACTGAGAAGAAAAACAGAAAATATCTACGGCAAAATAAGGAGTAGATGTAAGATCATAAACAGGATAAGACTGTAACTTTGTTTGTCTTTGCAAGGGAGAGGCAGCATGGAAGACAGCATTGTATTTTCTGCAGCCTGGAAGACAAGAAGAAAGTTCTCTCTAGTCAGTGAAGGTTTTCTCCGTTTGAGAAAGTTGGGATTTCTTCCCACAAACTGGGAAGCTGAACCTGAAATATTTCATCACTGTCATAATTTTTATCTTTAACATTACTAATCTTTCTTTTGTGTATTGAAGTATAATATCTATTTAATCTTTTTCCTACTAGGCCTTTTCTCAATTATCAGAGGATGTATTATGTGTTCATGCAAATGCTGTCTAGTGGTCCTGCGTGGCTGGGTATAATTCTGCTCATAACTGTCAGCCTTCTTCCAGATGTTCTCAAGAAGGTCTTATGTAGACAGTTGTGGCCTACAGCAACAGAAAGAATCCAGGTAAAAATATTTTTCATTCTTAAGTTAGTCTTGTGTATCACAAGTCTTGAATAATTAGACCTCTTTCAAGGTTAGAGACAAGATTAGAGCAGAGGATCCCCACCTGTGGTGTCTGTCACTGGTTGCATACCAGCCGTTTCTGAGCAGTACAGTGAAAGATGCCCCCTGTTATTTACATGGTGGTATTTACCTGAACCCTGGGGCAGCCCCTGTGCCTCCCTACCAGCAACCACAGGGAAATCAGCTGATGAGGATGGTGGGAGACAGATGTAAGGATGAACATGATTCCTGATTTGAGGAGATAAGGGTAAGGGGATTGGGATCTCTGTGAGGGTAGGTAGAAGGCACTTATATCAGTCTGGACAGCAAGTTGTTCCTGTTGTGGACTATTCAGAGGCACTGCTCACGCCCCTCAGTTGAATTAATTAGCTTTCATACCAAGGTCATTCTACTGCATAAATGAAACTTTAATGTGGGTATTTTAGCATTTACTGTGCAAGCTGAGCATAGTTATCTAAAAAGGAAAACCAGCTAGAATAAGCTAAGCTCAACATAAAACTGGTAGGAAGGGAACATGTGATTTTATTAAAATCCCCTTTAAAGTAGGAATTTGTGCAAGCAGTTGCAATGCTATACCAACGGACTCTACAACTGCATGTGTGTTTATTATTGAATAAATCTAGTCATTATACACTTAAAATAAATATGATTAATATATAGCATGTTGGTAGGGAATATGTAGTAAATTCATGCCATCATTCATATCACATTATCTGTGCAATATAATACTTCCTTAGCAAATTATTTTATACTGATGCTGTGCCTGTTACGAAAACACCTCTATTAAAACTTATTCATATTCTATTAATAATTATTTCCTCTTTTATATTTCAACTTACGTTTTTCCTGTTTTGATACATCATTTCTACATAAATGTGTGTTGCTGTGCTAATGGAAAGAGTATTTTAAAATCTATTGTCATCTTTCTTCTGATAAACCCAAAAGGAGAAACTACTGTTTAAATAAAGACTTGCATTCCTGAGGCTGAAAGGGAAGCTGGGCTCTGTGGGATGCATGGTACTATTATGGGGCCATCAAACCAGCCCCAGTAAAAAATTTTACCTGTATTTTTGATCCCAACAAACTTTCATATATTATATACATTAGAAGGTGAAGGACAGTAAGGGTGTTGAACCTGAATCTTAATGTTATTGCCCCCGCCCTTCTCAGCCCATCAACTGCCACTGGTAGATCAAAATAATGAGTTACCAGCAACTGTGTGTGTAGGAATTAGCATTTTGAGGTTTATTTGAGAAGATACTTTCCATTAAGAGAAAAGGAATACAGGAAGTTTACTTCCAAAGAAAGTAAAACTTCCCCTTTGGCAAAGGTTAAAAAATTTCTCTCATATCTGTGAATTAAAACTCCTTGCCATTGTTTTGTATTCCTTGAATGTACAGTTGTGAATATGCCTCATTTCAGGAGGACAGGAAAGAATAAAGAATAGCAGAAAAGCGTTCCCAGGCAGATCAGCATTTAGTGCTTTTCTAGTTTGATATCTTTAATAGACGTCTCTTTGCCATATATGATACTTGTGGAAGAAGTTGATCTCAGTACAGGTTCTGCATGCTTAATTTAAAAGTCTAAAGAGAGAGAATGAGGATGAGTTAATGCAAAGAAAAAAGCTAGCAAACAAAAGCCCCAAACAAAGGTATTACAGCATTTCTTACAGACATATCTATTAGTGCTGGAAAATGAATCAATTATAAGGCAGACTTTAGGCTTAGCACTGGCAATATTAATTTTTAAATATTTAGTAGAAAATCTTTGACTTTTAACCAGATATATCCCTTGTGTTTCTTCTTCCCTTTCTTTGTTTCTTCCTGTCTTCCAATCCGCTTTGTCTAAATAACTGCTGCCTTGTTTTAAACATAAACGATGTGCACGGTTACTTCCTACAATCTTCTGGGGAAATCAGACTAAACATCAGTGCCTTTCTGTTGAGCAGTCCACCATCTTTATGCTTTCTCAGACTTCGAGCAGTCTAAGTTTCTAAAGGAACAAAAGGTGACTTTTTTCTGCCTTTCTGCATGCTTGGCCATATCGTTCAAAGGACAGTAAAAAGATTTTCATCAGAAGTTATTTACCGTACTCATCATCTCCATTTCTGATTCATGTCAACTGTATTTTGAAGATTACTTTTTAGTATAGTTTTTTCCTTCTTGTGTTTGTTTACCTCAAAGATTTTATGAATCATTCTCACAGTCTTTCACTGTCACTATCATTTTAATCACCATTGTTACTGAATTTTCCATAATGTTTCTGTCTCAAGAATCTAGGATTCTTAGATCCCCATTTTAATCATTGGTCTATCTGTAGGTGAATGCATGTCATGTTTGCATTGTACCTGAGTAAACACAATAGTTGCCACACAAATAAATTATAATTCTTATTATGCTGATGTTACTAGCGTTATACAGAAAATGTGATACTGGAAGCCGTTTAAGCAATCTTTAGAATATATTAATACATCGGCTCTGCTATGATAGAAGAAAATGCAACTTTTTTATTAATAAGTTATTTCCAGCATGTATTTTGAAGCTCTGCTTTCCTTATATTCCATTTTATGAAATTCTGTGTTCTTTCTAGAAAGAAAACAGGTCAAGATCCAGAAGTATAACATTTAATATCATATGAAAGTAGAAGAAATGCTAGTAAATCTTGGCTTCCCTACAGTCTGCAAAAAAACTATTTTTGACTTAATACTAGGAGACTGTTGGTTTCTATTGCAGATTTTATATCTTTATTTCTTAACTAGTTAAGATAGAAAATACCTTTCCTCCTTTTTTCCCCCCTTCAAAAATGTATAGACTGTAATTGCATAAGTTACAGGGAAAATACACTATCGAAAATTCTGGGTAAGATTGGCTTTTAAGTACATTAGGATTGGTTTGAACTGAGCTTTTAAAAATTATTTTTAAACTTTCTGCATTCCTATAAGCTATATTGCTTTCTTTGTAATAAAAGGGCTTATGAAACAGTTGAAGAGATTAACATAGGACTAGCAGTCACCTGCCAGGTTACTAAATTCGTTCTCCTCTGGCAATAATGTCACATAAAGGCTTTGAAGCAATTCTTATGCTTTTAGATTTTTCAGTTATTTAAAAGTCACCCCAGTGTGTGCTGGGTGATTGTCTACCATCATTGTATAATTCAGAGGTTTTTAAACATTCCATACGTAGTTCTAAGGTTTTTTTCATAGGTTTTCAGTGATATTATATATATATGTACACACACACAGAGACATATATATATGTGGATACACACATACATATATGTACATACAAGTATATATATATATCTGCATGTATATTTATATATATATACACCTATGTATGAGCTGTTGTCTTTCTTGGGCTAAAACATTAATTCTGCAAAAGCTTTGGAGGAATCTGTTGCCTTTTGGTAATTTTGGTCAAAATCTGCTCATTTCTTATACATGTGGTCCCTTGTTGGGGACTTTGGCTCTTTGGCTCAATGAAACAAGCTGAATTTTGTGCTTTAACTGGAAATTGTTCGGCCTTTACTTTTAAAAAGGAATAGGATATTTTTTTAATGTATTCAATTTACATTAATTGATTACATTTCCTTTATTATTCTTTCATTAATAGCAGAAGCTCAGCAGCTCTGTTATGGAAAATATAAATTCAGATTATATTATCCTCTTAATTTTTATAATTGTCACTTTGATAATGTTTCATAAATCACAAATATTTTCTAGTTGAAACATCAGGTTTTTTGATTCTGAGCTGTAAATAACTTCTGTGTTTTCATCTCTTTCTGAGAAATATTTTTCTTGTTCTCTTCGCTTCTGACTAATGGTTTTTCACTTTCACTTCAGTCACAAGATTGGCCCATCAGCCTTGTTATGAGATCTCTACTCTTTGCTGCGCTTGGGGAAACCCAAAGTGGTACTTTTGCCTGGGGAAGCCTCTCTGGGGATTCATCATTCTTCTGTTCCTCAATGGGCTTAGCTGCTGTTGAACAACTGCACAGTGCTCTTAGAAAACTGGTCACCAGCAAACTGTTGCCTCTGTCGTGTGTCGGGCTCCTCTTCTATGGAAAACAAAGAAATGGATCTTGCTGTTGCAATATTAGAATCCCATGGAAGAAGTTACCTTGGTAACTGCCCTGCCCTCTCTCCCTGTGGTGTAATGACTGAGCTGTAAGTCAGCCTTCATCGGCACTGACCCCGTCACCTCCATGTGTAGCACTCCCTTCAGTGTACCACTTGTTCTGGGGAGTAGTGAAGCGGGACGTTCGCTCCTTAACTTGGAATCGATTTGGCCTGGTCATATCATGGGGACCTTGCCCATTCAGTACAGATTATTGTCAGAGGGGCAGGACGCACAGCCCACAGTACTTAGTAATGGTACAGTTAAGTGCTCTTGAGAGTAATTATTTTTAATAGAGTTTGAAATGGAATGAAAAACATCCTCAGAGTGGCTTTAAGGATTAAGCCTAGGATCAAGAAATAGAAACCATGTTTTACACTGGATAACCTTTCCTTTTTCAGTCTGTCAGAAAATGGGTCACTTTTACAGGACTTTGCTATAATAGTTAGGTTTTACCAAATGGTACAAATCATTCACATTTCCCTCTTGTATTCAGCAAGAGTCTCACTGTTTTTCCTCATCCTTGCAGAAGAGTATGAGACATAAAACAGCCTTAAATGCACTGCCGAACAGCGATGGGCCACTTCTTGAAGGAAATCTTTCAGCTTCCAAGCCATAATTAGATCAAAGCTAGGTAACAGTACTGTACGTGTTGCCAATTTGGATTAATTTCTATTGGTAAACTGTGCTATTTACAAATCAACTGTTTCCTCCAGAGTTTTTGATGTATTTTATCAATATTGATACGAAATAATTGTTTTACTTGGAGAGCCTATTTTTTGCAAGAGATGTTCCAGCCACAGGTAAGATCTTTTTGTCTCATACACTTACTCATGTAAGCCAAAAAAATGGAATCAATTTACCCGTATTAAAGTCATTGCGTTATGTATAGGTGCAGTGTGACATTTCTTCTGTAAGAACTGCAGTCATTGTTGCAGAGTGTACTCGCATTACACCATGTGTAGAATACATAAAGTCAGAAGTAATTCTCACACATTAGCAGTTTATCCATCATCTCTCGTGCTCTTGAATACAGATATAGACCAAATGCAGACAGTGAAACAGGAAGATAACCATACATAAGGAAGTGAGTTACTTGTGGATAGGGCCTTGAGTCAGGAGA
This sequence comes from Pterocles orientalis, assembly GCA_011057875.1. Lineage (NCBI taxonomy): Eukaryota > Metazoa > Chordata > Aves > Pterocliformes > Pteroclidae > Pterocles > Pterocles orientalis. Next base: position 673,298 of record WKFP01015467.1, read on the forward strand.
CTGGGGCTGTGCATCTGACACTATCTACCATAGTAATGTGTTCTGTATAGACCAGTGCAGTGCTGCTTTGCTGCCTCAGGAAGTGTGGTAGCCATGCCAAATACCTGAGACAGCAGAATGAGTGGAGAGCTCCTAAATCCTCCAAACATTAGGGCAGCAGAGTGAAGTTCTCTGCTGAACATGTACAGGTGAAAAGGTACACTTTTTACTCAAATACATTTCTTCCTGGATGCTGTATCTGCTCCCGTCCCTTCATGCTCTCCTGACCCAAAAAGCAACACAAGGAGCTAAGTGAAGGTGCAAAGTGAAGATTTGATTTACTTTTAATGACTGCTAGACAAGTAGCAATAGAAAACCCCAGCTTTCTTGAGTAGCTTCAGGCATAGCAGACTGAAAGTGCTTGCCTTGGAGCAATGTGTAGAAAAAACCATGATTTAATTTTAGAAATATGTATGGTAAATAAAATGCTCTACTTTCTAGCTGGAAGAATAGGAAAAAGTTACCATACAGTGTATGACTACTCCCTCCATTTCCTAAACAAAGTCTGTTAATCTGTTACCTGGGCACCTAATTTTTTCTGTATTAATGTTGGTATTTGGTCTATATATATGTTTAAAAGAACCCAAGCTTCATTGTTAGTTTGCTCACTTTTCCAAGAGTAACTGTTGTAAGAGAGCTTTCTGATTGCTCTTGGTTATGCAAGAGCAGTCTTTCAAGCTTGTGATTGACATTAAAAGTGTAATATTAAATCTCAGCCAAAGTTCTATAAACTACACCGTTAATATTTATTTTGTGACTTTGTCTCTTTTGCTACTGTGTTGCTGTTAACAGGGAAGGAGGAAGAGGATTAATAATAAAGGATTAACGGGCATATAGCATTCATGGAGAGAGTGATAACATTGATTTGAATCACACTTATAATCACGCTTATATAGAATCGTAGAATGGCTAGGGTTGGAAAGGACCTTATCTTAAATACCATCACGTAACCTCCATACCTCTACACCTGGAAATCCTATGTGTGTTTAGTGAGATGAATTAGATAAACTCATTGGGGAAAGTGCTGTGTTAATTTTCTTTCAGTTTGTGCACGTGTTTCAGGGTCTTGTCCTGCAGCCGTGGTGTTACTGTAGCCCTGAGTATTTCCTGAGTGAAACTGCTGATTCTGCCAGAGTGCGCAGTGATGATGTGGTACAGATAAATTTTAATGGACAATTAGACCAACGTGGTATTGTGATGTATACTATAAATTGCTTGAAGAGATGCTACATGTAACCTAAGCAAGTCCAAAATAAGATACTGCTTAGAAGTACAAAGCAAGTGCATTAACCCTCTGGAACTTTGATCTATTAGCACGAACCAACTGAAGAATTCCCTCTCTTTGGAAGCACAGGACGGAGTACTTCAATCTGTTCTGTCTTAAAATTCCGCATAAGAAATCCTGACTAAAAAAGTTCAGAGAGAAAAAAGGTATACCAGGAGAGATTGCAAAATGAAATATAAACCTGATTTAAAACAATTCAACTTTAAAGCAGTCCTGTGTGTCCTCACCTGTTTTCTAAAAAGCCCCTTATCAGGTTTAGAAATTATATGTAAAATTATGCCTGGTTCTGTAGATCTTAATATGAAACTAATCATGTTGAAAGTGGTTGATTGCTCAATAACATGAGGGTTTGTACCTTTATATGAGACAAATAACCAGAGTGGTAATCTAGTGAAAGGCATTACTATGCCAAGGGCACAATGGCTCTATGAAAGAACACAACTGTAGACTTTTAGCACCAAAATAATCTATTTACTATGTATTTGTTGTTTTTCCTTTAACAGAATGCATCGAGGCACTGTCGGGAGCACATCTCAGAATTCACACCTCTTGCCTGTCTGAAAAGCCCAAGATACAGGAGCAGTGACTGCAGCAATTCTCCGAGAAGGTCTAATTCTCGTTCTAAAAAAATGATGTTTACGCACTGGAGAGGCATTGATTATTCAGTACTTCCATCTGTCTTTGGCTATTCAAATAAGCATTGCCGTTCCAGTGCAGGCTACCGCTACAGTGGGTCAGGTTTGGAAACGTCTGTATGACAGAACACCAAGTCAAGCCTTTAAAAACTGTATTTTATTTATTTATTTTTTCAGGAAACAAACATGTCACAGAAATATGTTAAACTATACGTGGCTTTTGCTGTCTGAGGTAATGTTCAGACAAACAGGATCAAGAGCTAGAAGTATAAACCCTTCCAGGCCAATAGGCCTCTTTTTATGTTTTGAACTACTGGAGCAATGAACAATCTGCACAGTCTGGTACTGTGAGACTGGTAGCACTAAAAATTCTCTTCATCCTGTGTCAAGACTTAGGTGCATTTACTGCTTCTGTCATCTTAAGTCATTCTCTTTGTTACTTTTGAGTGTATAGGTTCAGTCAGTGACTTACATTATGAGATCAACAGCTTTAGTTTTCAGCCAGAAGCAATGACCTCAGTTATCTCCAGTGAAAGTCTCCTGAAGCATAATTAACAAGTGCTGTTTCTGATTTTCCTCTGTCCTTTTTCTTTCTTTGCTCTTTCTGTAGAACAAACTGGTGTTTCCTCTGTGCAAATCTGCTTTCAAGAAACACTCCCTAATGTTCACTTCCTTGTAAGTGGCCAAATCAGGGCTATTGTTTTCAGTTAGTTTCCCCCCTGTAGAAAGATAGGCAAAACAATCCTTGTGTAGAGTATGTACACGCTAGATGAAGTCAAGTTGGCTGTTAAATAGGTAAATATCATCCACGTTGATATATACTGAAAAACTGAATGTAAGCATTTTGCCTAAAAGGTCTTTGTGAATTTTTCAAAGATGCAGATTTTACCCAGTGTTCCCACTTCCCATCCCTGTGATTGTAAAATATGCATCGCAGAAAGTATTAAGCTTTTTTTGACACTTTTTTTTTCTTAAAAGAAGAAAGGCTGTTTTTCCAAATAAGCATCTTACACTATCTGGATTCACCCTCTTAATTTTTTTTGTGTGTATGTGTATGGTTAAATACTGGCTAATCAGCTTGGTAGATGTATTGCCAAGTGCACAACGGTTGACTTTTGCAGGCAAACCATGAGGTTGCACGTGGTAGTTTACTAACAGTTGAACTGTAGTTGCGATACAGAAATTAGTTTGACTGTAAGGATTCTGTTTGAATTACTTTAAGAATGACAGCCAACTTGCGCTTCTCTTTTCTCTGCTACTTTTATGTTACCTTGAACTAATTCAATTATGAGTTGTGTCCTTGTTTCTTTAGTCCAGTGTTTTATTTTGGGGTGCAAAAATATCTGAAGGAGTTACCTGATTTCAGTCAATTTCAGCCTGGTGGTTTAAACTGGTTAATAACCATAGTCATTAAATACCTCTGGGAGGTCATTAGCTAAAAATGTATTTCAATGTGAAAACAAAGTATTTGGAATCAGAGCTGCAGCCTTTATTGCAAGACCTGGCCAAGACATTGTTAGTTGCCTTTCAAATGGACAGAACAGAATGGTGGCAGAGAAAAAATTGTTTCCCTTTTTGTGTTTAAAAAAAAAAAAAGGCAAAATAGTTTACTTACTAGTTTACTTTTTAATTTAAAAAAAATCAACTTAACTGGGAAATGTTCCTCACAATATTATGAGTGATTTTCACATTAAACAAACAGTGAAATGTTATTAAAATGCCCTGGGACAAGCAGAGATTGTAAAGTGAGTTGTGAAATTTTCAATATACCAAAGATAAGAGAATTTTTACAAGTCTAATCACAGTGAGCACCACAGATGAAGGTATTTTTATCATTTAACATGTAGCACTTTTAAGTTTCAAAGAATGTCCTCATAGGAGCAACATTTTGACATACATACATGTGTGTGTGGGTGTGTGTACATATACTTGCCATTGCAGACTTGAATGTTGGTCAGTTAGATCCGTCCCCTACATAAAACACTGGTGTATATATTTTTAAAAAGTTAATATGGGTATAAATTTTATACCAGTAGCAGTGACAAATTTCTTGTGTGTAGTTAACAAATTATTTGTAATGTATTTTTTAGAAATCTTAAAATTGCCTTTGCACTGAAATATTTTTCATACTGTAGCTATTTATAAATCTGTTTTACGCATACATTTGTTAACACACCATTTCTATTTTTTTTAAGTATATGTTTTGAAGGCTTTTTTATACCTATGAGTTTTGGCCACTTAAATTTAGCTTAGAGTGGAGTTGTGGCTGAATGTTAAAATTCTAATGAATGTCAAATTAGAAACATAGGTTTATTGCTCTCTCAGTCTCACCCAAACTTGATTTTTTTTGTTGGTATTTGTGATAGCGGTGATTAGAGCACTATACTGTCAGTGCTAGCTTTTTTACTCTATAAAGCCTCCTGCTTTTTTACTTTTCTGAGTTCTATCTTTTAGCCTTAAATAAGGACATTTTTGCTTGATGTTTTTGAAAATGCTGCGTTCCTGTTCTGCCTATTAACAAAGCAGTTCATTGCAAACTTCATGTAGCCCTGCACTTAGACATTCTTGACAGTGTTATTTGGGCTGAAACACCTATATAAGTGCTTGGGAAAGGCTTTAGTTAAACGTCATTTTTTGGAAGAGAAAGAATGCTTGAATTTAAGTGGAAGTTTCTGCTTTGATTTAGCAATACTTTTACCTTTAAAAGTTGGTAGTTTGCTTGTTACAATAGACTGTTTAATGGAAAAAACATATAACATCAACTCGGTTTCACTTGATGTGCTTTTGCTTCAGTCGCTGTTACGATTGCCATGCAAACTTAGTCCACTGCAGCAGGCATTAACTTGGCGTTGGGTGGTAAATGGATCAGACAATACCAAGACGAAAAGGGAAAAGTTAGGTCAAAATGAATTAGAATCTTTTATTATGGATGGTACACTGAAAGGAGACAGATTTTTATGTATTTAAAAAAAAAAAGAATTGAGGGGGAAAAGTATAAAAATCTATATAACTTCCTAACTTGCCTTGTTTAAATTGTTGCAGCTTTAACAGCATAGTGTCTCCATAACTGCTTCTATAAATGTCTTGAAACTGGTAAGCGCTAACCAAATGTATGTGAAGACTTAGAAAGTATTTCAAGCTTTTCGGCCACTGAAGTTCATATATTCCTGCAGTGGCTTGTGGGCAAAAGATCTTTTTTGTTTCACCATGTACAATAATTGTTTGTTCAGCCACTTAATGTAAAAACTTACAGTTTACTTTTGTGCTTGCATTAGCCTGGTTGTCTTGACCCAACTGGCTTACAAATGTAAAAGGAAAAAATAGCTTAATTGAGCAACTGCACTACTTTTCTTTTGGAAGCCACTGGGATCGTTGTGCTCATGCTACTGTCTCTGTTAAAAAAAGCTTTAATGGAAATTTGTGAAAGTATTAATGAAAGTGAAAAAGTATGTGATTCTACTTTGCAGAAAAATCGAAAAATCAGTTTATATAGCTTTAAATTTTTACCTTATGAAAAGCCACTGAATTTTAATCTGCATTGTCTCTGACATCAATTCAGTGCTGTGTACACATTGCATTTTAAATGTTCTTTCATGGTCTAATGTAAAGTAGAATCTATGAAAGTTGCTGTATAGGGGCTGGGGGGGTAGTTATCTGTGCATTAAACATTAAAGTTGTCTGTAGTCATCAGCACCAAATACTGACAGTTATTTTTAATTGTACAATTCTAGGTGCATTTATTTGAAAATAAATCAGCCTTCAAATCTAATGTTTAGATTATCCTATACCACTTCATTTATTTGATTTGAAGAGTCAGTGTGTGAATACATTACTGTAAAGTTTCTTTTCAGTGCTATTTTTAACTGATTGCTGTAGATAACCAAATGTAACTTGTTTATATTCAGTCACATTTTGGATCCTTATGTAGAATATATAAGCAGGAGACATGAATCTGCTTGCAATAAATATAGACATTCAAGACCGGTTTAAGTTTGCTCACAAATAATTCTAATATGAATATGACATGATTTCATATTAGGCTGTTAATAAAATGTAAGTAGATAACAGAATGGAGTGAGTTCTTGATTCTGTTATTGAATATGCTTGTAGTCACTTTTTTTTTTTTTCAGAGAATATGTAGCCAGCTAAAAAAGCAAGCTAACAAATGGGAAATTCAAAGAAGGCTGGAACGTGAGCATTGTGTGGGGTTTGTTGCAAAGCTAATAGAAACTGGTATCAGTCCAGGAGAGCTTTGTTCCTCCTGCACAGATTGGATAAGTGCTAAAGTTCTTTCCAAACTAAACTCATAAGCTACACAGGAGAAGATCCATATTTCTGTGTGGTTCTGCTGTACTGGATACCCAGACTTAATTCTCCTTTCTTTTGCAATTTATCTTATTTTCAATTTAAAGGAGACAAATCTTAAACTACCAAAAGGTTTGTTTTTATTTCCCATTATACATTTTGGTTAAGAAATCTCGTGCTGCATTAAGCTTTAAAAAATACATAGGATGCAGTATCCTGCTAGGTTCAGAGGCTCCCTGTTCAGATTGTATCAGGAAGAAGTGTTAATATCCAGTCCCGTTTATTTAATCTGGGAAAAACAGATATTTCTTGCTCCTAACAAGAAAAGCAATGTTAATAGTTGTTCAAAAGGCACATCAGTGTTTACCTTGAGATTTTAAAGTAAAGATACTTCACATTAAAATGTTAACCAGATTTGAAACGTAGATTTTGCAATCTAATAAACGCTGGGTTTTAGAAAAGAATGAAAACAAATCCTTGTCTGAGGTTGAAGACCATCAATTGGTATGCTGACTTTTGTTTCAGAAAATATTGCAAGTAGCTAGCCTAGAAGAGTATTCTTTCTTCTAGGAAGTGCTGAGCAGCTTGCTTCTATGATGATTATAAACTGCATAGCTAAAGAAAGTTGTCAATATTAATTAGGTTGAAGTCTAATTGTTTATTCCTGACTATGGTAGGGTAGTGTGTTCCCTTTTATTCTGGTAGAATTATAGCCCAGAAAGACAGACATGGCCTCCTAAGGGATTTCAGGCACAAAACCACAAAGCTTAACACTGATGCAGTGATAACAGCTCAGTAATAGTTGGGATTCACTTGGCTTTTAAGTGGCTCTTCTTAGAAAGTCCAAATTATGTATTAGTTTCACACAAAAACAGTGTTTGTGCATCATTGTGCTGGAAGGAACTAGTCTAGATGGAAAAAAGCTGAAGTAGATTGTACTCCAACATGAGTCGGGATTTTCTCCATCCTCTTTGATAAGGCCCACAGCAGATGATTTGGGATCCACCTTCCTTGAGGCCCTGGACTTCTGCGTGCTTTTGGGAAATGCGCAGCTGTCTGATCCCCTCTGACCTCACTAGGTGCTCATTAGAGCAGCTGCACAGAAAGCATACTTGCATCCATTGCAGTGCATGTCCGGAACAACATTTGTACCATTAACAGGTTTCAGTCTATGATCTTACTCCTAGGTGGTACTGGTCTATGTATAATATAGTAGGTGCTTACTGCAAACAATTAATAGCTGTTGGACATAATTCTGGGACTTCATTTAAAATCTGCTTTTTTCAGGGAGATGTAAGTTTACATATTTGTTCCTAGACTGGAAATAAGAGATCTTTCTAAACAAGTATTCTGTTCAGTTACTTCTATTTTCCATTCTGAAACCAGCAAAATAAGGAAACAAAAATCCACAGCATTACCACTTTACACTAAAATGAGAGTAAAGCTGATTAGCTTTACCCCCTGCCCTGCCACATTTTTCACTGTCTTAAGATTATCTTGGTCTTCTAGTACGCGTCACACCAAGAATTTTTACTAGCAGCTAAAATGCTCTGTGCAACCATAAGGTAAACCTTTGGAGAACTTTTTTCTTAAAATGAGATCTTACTCCTAAAGCTGATTATTTAGTCGAAATCTTTGCTATTGTATGCAATTTACAGTCTTTTGCAGCCATCTGCACAGAAAAGTTGAATTCATGGTATTACAGCAAAGAGCTTTCAATATGCAGCAATTAAAAAGGTTCTGTAAAGCACAGGACCAGTGCTGGCTAAATTCAATAAGTCCCACTACAGGTGTTTGTAGTGTTGAGGTCAGGTTGGTTTTTGGGTTGGGTTTGGGGTTTTTTTGAGATCTCTGATCATCTTTCCTTATCATAAAACTAAAGAAAAGGTGACTCCCTGTCTCCCTCACGTAAAACATGAGCTACTCATAGGATCACAGAATATCCTGGGTTGGAAGGGACCCACAAGGATTGCCAAGTCCAATACCTGACCCCACCCAGGGAACCCTAGATCTAAGAGTTTTGTGCAAATGTTTCTTGAGTGCCGAGAAGCTTGGGGCATGACTGTTTCCCTGGGAACTTTTTCTAACGTCCAGTCTGATCTTCCCCTGACACAATTTTAAGCTGTTCCCTCATGTCCTACCACCAGGCCCCAGAGAGGAGAGATCAGCACCTCCCTCTCTGCTCCCCCTCGTGAAGTAGTTGTAGACAGCACTGAGGTCACCCTTCAAGCTCCCTTCTCATGCCCTCTAGTCCTTGCACCATCTTTGTTACCCTCATCTGTCTTGCCCTCCTTTGGTCACATTCCAATATTTTCACATCCTCCTCATGCTGTGAGACCCAAAACCACACACAGTACCTGAGGGGAGGCCACACCAATGCTGTGCTGTGTGCAGTCTGACGTGCTGACTAGGATAACAAAGAGGTTGAGAGAAATTGGAGAATAACAGCTGCTTTGACCAGCCAGCAGGAGGAACTTCTAAAAGGAGTGAACATACACCATTAAGAGATAGTTAGATGGGCACACACATTTGGGTAAGTAAAAAAATGTGCATGTGCAAAAAAAAAAGCTGTATGTAACTTAGAATTGTCCATTCTAGGAGTTTGACTAGGGTTTCAAACTTTAATGCCTGCTCAACTCCTTCTCCCTGTAAGTAATGAATGGGATACATACGGTTATGTTGCCCCTTTCTTGCCTCTTTTCTAGTACCTGACGTGCTGGGGTACCTGCCCAACCCCCCTTTCCCCCAGGAGTCTGTTTTAGCACTCCATGCTTCATTCTGAAAGAAAACCATTCCTTCTACATTTGAAGAAAGCATACTCCCATATGTGGTAATAGAGAGAGAGAGAGAGAGAGAGATCTCCTTTGCATGCTGTCTTACAGGAGCATTAATCAGGCAACCCAGCAGATCTGAAGCTATATGGTCACCACCACAATGGTTACTCCTTTGGTCACTTCTAGCCAAGAAATATTTGACCATATGCACACAAACACCACAAACAGCCCACTCCACCTCCTGGTGTGAATTTCATGTGGGAGATAATATCTCTCTTAGATTCCTTCTGAATTCAGCTCTCTTGCTTTTCCCAGGTCTCTTTCTATGCAAACTAAGACTCAAAATAAGCTCATCCATCCTTTTTTCTACTTAAATTGTGCCTGGTTTTGAAATTAACCCTCTCCCTATTGAGTCCATTTATGCTAGTTGCTCAAAAAGGATACATGGTCTCATAGGACTTTTTCAGTATTTTTTTTCTTAGAAAAATTATGATTTGAAGGTATTAGGAAAAGGGAATTTATGACCCCCTGAGTTTATTGTAAAATACTTGTATCCTACGATTTTGGCTTGAGTGACACACCTGGCCACTCACATGTTTGAGGGTCTCCAGGGAGAGTTTTTATTAAGAGTGATGGTATTTGTAAGATGAGAGAAAAGGTCCATTTTCCTGTATACAAAAAAATTTGAAGGTAACATAGAAAGGGAATGGCTAGTCTAACATCACACCCCCCAGAAAGGAAATTCTTACCCATATCTGTAAGATACATTTCCCTCATACTGATCTGGTTTTGCATCAATCACAGTTATATCCTTCAACTAACTTTAGGCAATACACCACTGTCTTGAGCCTGTGAATCTTTACATTTTAGCCTATCTGAATAATACTCATGCACTCAACTTTGGCGTATTTCCACATATAGTTCATGAGAACCATCTGCCAACTCTTTATTTCCAAATAAGTACAAATTTTGAAATGCAGAAAGTTCAGAGATTATCTTAATTTCACTGGCAACTAATCTGTTCATTCAAGATGTCTCCACCCTTACTCATTGTTTAAGAGCTGTTGCTAGTTTAGAACAGTAAATAATTGGTTTCTAGAAGGTACTCAGGTTTTTCGTAAGGTTAATATCCAGCCTCTCTATTAACTTTTTAACTGCTTCAGTTTATGAAGATTTACATTCCCCTGACTTTTCAGAAGTGCATACTTACCAATTCTGATTTATCATCATTTTATATCCAGGTATTGAGCTAAGACAGTATGTTTAGAATTCTGTTGATTTAGTGAGAAAAGTGGATGTTATGCAAAAAACCCAGACTACTGCTGCCAGGCACTATAGATCCCATGATACTCTTGTCACTGATCTGCCTTCTCATCTATACGTGGATGCTACAGATGTTGTATTTTCATATGTTGGCTTGGGAGTTAGGAAAGCATTAGAGTAGCATAAAAATAAATTTCACTGATACACAATAGAGTTCAGGCATCTTCCCACATGCATTGACCTGTCAATCTGATGACTGTCCATTCTGAACGTTTGCCTGTAGCTCCTCTTTTACATTACTGTTTCACAGACATTTCATCTTACTGGCACATTACACCAATCTTCTAATAGGGTTCACGGGCTGCAAATCCATTTATTCTCTACCACCACACTGAATGTAGTCAAAACTAATATGCTTTTCCTTACTACTATTTTTAAGGAAGGTCCGTGTTTATGTGCAGTCCCAAACACTTTCTTTCCTTGACTATTAAATCTTCACTGTTACAGTTGTGCGCTATTCAGCTGTTCATAGTGCACAGTGCACAACTCTGATCTGTAGTTTGTGTTTCCCGCAGAACAGACAGCAGCATGTTATGACTTTGAAATCCTTTCCTTACATACTGCACACCAAAACACACCGTGTTTCTAGTCCCAGAAATGTTTTCACTCTCCCTCTCTGCCTCTTCTCTGCATAAGCCAAAGCAGGAGTTAAGTGGGAGCTGAGTATTTGAACAACTCAGCATCCAAATATGATCCAGGAAGACAAGTGTGAAGTTCAGGTTCAGGCACCTACAGTGCTGTATGTGTGCAATGCAGGCACCTAAGCTCCTCTTACAGACAGCGGAAGTTCTCTGTTGGATGGTACACAGAGAATAAGAACAACAAATAGTACCTACCACGTGTTTTTAATGATGACATGCAGCCCAAGTCCTTTACTCAGTATTGTATTTGTTTGTCAGACATTGAAAATGTATTTACTGTCTAACGGTACTGAATATAAGCACAGTGATCTCCATTAACAATTTCAGTTCCTTAAACTCTTGGGAAAGGCAAGAAAAAATTCAGCTAGGAGGGAAAGAAAACATACATGGCAAAAGATGTTTTGCATCCATGTCCAAGAAAAAAAAGACAAAATATTCTCAGTGCCTTCTGTGACTATGACAATGTACACACAGAGACATGCAAAATTCAAAACATGCACAGCGAAGGTAGAATTTGTGGCTCTTGCACAAGCTGTTATCAGGATGGACTTACAGCCTCATCCTCCCACATGACTTCTGTTGCTTGTGGCCATGTCCCCAATACACAGATTAGGTCTAATCTTATTTAACTGCCAAGGTCTGGGCTTTGCAGCCTGAAGCTGTGGGGTTTTGTAGGACCTAAGCATCTTTGGAGTCTATCCAGGGAATCTCTCTCCTTCCATCTAGATGTATTCCACACTCAGAGTTACAGGCAGATCTCACAGTCCTCCCCACACCTTTAACGGCTAATGAGAGGCCTGGCTTGACTCTTACAACCCTGAGAGGAAGGAAGGGAGGAGAGGAAAGAGAATCACATGCTCCACACATCACATATGATTTACAGGCACCAGAAGCTGGAAGAGTCTGATTCTGTGCCAGTCACCGAGGAAAACAACAGGACAGATTTTCCATGGCTACTTCCAGCCCTAGTTTGCTAGAAATCCCACATATTTGCTAAACCAACGTACAGGGAGATGCTGGCGCTTTAGATCTCCCCATGCCTGTAGGAAACCACCTCCTGTCTTGTGACAGGCCTCCGAGATCGTGTGGCTCAGGGAGAGCCATGCCCAGCTTTTCCAGGCTGCCTCTGGAAGCCATGCCGTGCAGGTAGCTACAGCAAGCGCTGGCTGCACAAACACAGCCTGTTCTGTGCTCCTAATGCTTTCCAATGTTGGTACAATTAAAATGAAAAGGCACAGAAAAGCCCTTTCTGGATTTCACAAAAGTTCAGAGATTTTAACCTGCCTTTTTTAGAGCAATATAAATGAGGAGTCTTCCTCCACATTAGCTATGGTTTCCCTTAGTCACTGCTCCTGCTGCTAGATTTCTTACTACCTTCCAACACAAAGGTCCCACCAAAGGATTTATCTTTCTCAGCTGATTCCCTGGAGACAGTTTTCTTCCTGGTTTATTAATTTCCTCTTACACCTTGCAAGACTAGAGTGTATCTTCACTTTTGCTTTAGTGACTAGCTCAGGGTATCGTGGCAACAAATGGTAGAAGACTTGGAATGAGCAACTTCATCTCCAGAACCCCATGTGTCCTCACACAGGTTGTGACAATGCTTAAGAAGTCTCCCATTCTACCATCTGGTTTTTAAAGCCCAAGCCTGTACACTTCTTTTTGATCAAAATGAGTTCAGGAAGAGCATCAAAGAACAGTTGGTCTGCACATTTAATTTTCCTTGCAGCTAATCAGCTTTCTTCCCATTCAATGTACATATTTGAGTGTCTTGTCCATTTGATTCCTCCCCAAGCCAGTTCCTTTCAATGCAATTCCGTTTGTGCAGCAATCATCCCATGTTTTCTCAAGAACTCTGGTGGGCATGAAAGGATCATCCAGCTGTAACAACCTGAATCTTCAGCAGTGCCCTTTTGATAAAATCTAGCTAACTATAGCCTAAAAGGACTACTATGGGCTATGCTGGTATTTCTAGCACATTCAGCTTGAATTTTCAGCCATAGAATAACCCTGAAATCAAGAGTCTATTATTTATGGAGAGATTGCTGTTATTTTTAGTGAGTTCTTGGGATTTCTATTAAGGTAAATATTTCATACCAGAGGAGGAAGAATTTCAGGAGATACTTTACACCATCAGAAGGTAGAGTATGATTGCACAGAGTCCCCTGAGCCTGTGAGTCATGTTTGTTAATGTTCACAGTGTAATAAGACAAGCTAGGTTGTCTGGTAACATATATTTTGCTTACATCTTACAAAAACGTGGTGTTGTGCAGCTTACCAATGGGAGTCTGTCCTCTTCCTTTCCCAGTTTATCACATTTCCATTATATTTGCCACTTATAAATCTTTCGGCCCAGTGCTTTTGTTTCACATATCTCAATTTCTCTTTTCTTTTCAGACTGCCTTTGTTTTAATCAAAATTCTTTTGCATCATTCACTGATTATTGCCACAGTTATAAAAAAGAGAGTCATTGTCAGTCTTTAAACAAAATTTTTTTTTTTCCTCTTCCCTGTGGACAATCATTACTATTTTTTTCTCCTCCTGTTTCAAAAATCTTCCCAACATACCCTGGAGAACTTCTACAAACAGCAGTTCTGAGGCTTAACTTTTTGCATATTTTTTCTCAGTAGCTTGCTATGATTTTACAGTCAGTTTCTGACTCTGTACAAGATATGGCTTAGACCAATAAAGATCTCAGATATTCGATAGACACAATTCCTGTATCTGTATCTGTCCCTGAAAGCCATCCTGTTGTCATTTTGTAGCCCCTCCAGACTTCATAACTGGCATGGGTAGAACTTACACTAAGGTAACTTCTTCCTATGGCACCGTCATTAGTTCTGCTCTTGCTTGAAATACGTGCATGCAGAATCACACCAGACTGTGCAAGGCACACAATAACCACTCCCTATGTGGACACCTTTGTACACTTCTTCTTACTCCTTACAATTTAAAGT
>WKFP01015467.1:687276-723788 GCA_011057875.1 Pterocles orientalis
AGCCGGGCTCATGGCTGCGGGCACTGGCGCCTCACCAGCCCTCGGCCGCCGGCCGCCGCACAGCTCCTCTCCTCACAGGGGCGGCGGGAAAGCCCAGCCCGCCCCGCCAACCCCCCACACACAGCAACCCCGGACCCCCGGCCCCAGCGCAGGGCGGCATCGCCTACCTGTCCGTGGCCCTGAAGGACAAGTGCCATTTAGCCCTCAGCTGAACTCCCCCCTCCCCAGAGAACCGTTAACGGGCCGGCTGGGAGTGAGGAGAAGCGAAGCGTCGTCTCTCGCCCCGCCCCAGCAGGGTCCCAACGGCCGCAAAGGCCCCAGCAAGGGGCCCGGTGAGGCGGGGGCTGTCGTAGGTCTCCCCACTCCCGCCTTGGCCCTTCTCGGTAGCGGGTGCAGCCCCGAGGCGGCGTGTCCCGGGTTTTCGGGCGGGCGGAGGCCGGGCGCTGGCGGCGGGGCGGGCGAGGCGTTACAGGTGCTCGAGGGAAGCGCGGCCGGCGGGCCCGGGGCAGGGAGGAGCGCTCCGCTTCGCTCCCCTTCCCCGCCCCGCCACACAAAGAGCCTCTCGCCGCCTCCCCCGGGAGCACGCACGGGGTGGGGGGTACCGGGGAGAGGAGCGGGGCCCTGACAAAAGGCAGCCCCTCTCCCCCACCACCGCTCCTAGCTGCGGGCGGGGCCCCGCGGCACCTCCCCGCGCTGCCAGCCATCCCGCCTGCCCCGGGGGGAGGCGCTGCCCCACTCGCCCGGGCGAGCTGCTGAGCGCCGGCGGCAGCGGCCACCTGGTCCTCCGGGCAGGGCGCCGAGGTGAGTGGAGGCGGGCGCCTCGTGGGCAGCACCGCACCGCACAGCCCGCCCGGCCTCCGCTCGCCCCCGGGGAGCGCCACCATCTTGCCGGGGGGCAGCGCTCCCCCGCGGGCTAGAGGGTGGGGGGGCCCCGGGCAGGAGGGCAGCCGGTCGGGCCGGGTCGGGCTGCGCCAGCCGGGTGAGAGGCGTCCGGGTGGGAGCGCGCCCTGTGCCTCCGGGATCTCCTCAGCGGGCACCGGCCGTGGGACTTCACCCTCGGCCACCGGGACCCCTCGGTGGGGGTTTTGTCGGGGTGTGTGTGTGCGCTGTTCTCTTTTTTTCGTCTCTTTTTTGGCCCCTTCGGTGTCTGTAGCGATAGGTCCGGGTTAGAGGAAGAAGCGAAACAAAGGCAAGAAGGGTGATCTGCCTGTGAACGAAGGAAGAAATCAATAAATGTGGTGGGCGCCCCGGGATGTCCTCTCCTCCTCCCTGGGGAGGGGCGGCGGGGGCTGCCCTGCGCTGCGGGGGTCCGAGCAGGGCTTGTGCTCCGGGGCTGTGGTGGATTCATTAAGCCTCCCGGAATCAGAGGAACAAAGCGGTCCCCTGGTATGAAGAAGATGTTTCAGATGCGGGGTTTTGTTGGCTGGTGTTACCTGCAACGGTTAATCAGAGGGACTGGAAAATAGGGTGTTTCTGCCGCTTGTGGTGTTTATTTACTTTTTGTATTTCGCTGGGGCTGGATTATCAAAATAAATTAGGCAGCTGTGTTGTCTGTGGATTTGTTGGTGGTTTGTTGTTTGTTTTGGTTTTTTTTTACTTTGTTTCTTTTTGTATGTACAAAAGGAAGGAGACTTAAGTGTTTGCAATCCAAAAGCCAGAAAAATTTGTTTAAAGATATTTTTAGCTGAAAACCTTGAAAAAGAACGTTAAACTTTATCTTGATAGACTTGGCAATAGATTTGCCCTTGCAAACCCTTTGTTTCATTCTTAAAGCTGGTCTGACTTAGTGATTTCAGAATGACTGATAATGTGAATAATAAAGGCTCAGAAAACAAATAAAAAGAAACCAAATTTATTTTCTAAAAGATCTCCCACACCTTACCTTTTTATGACAATCTTCAAATGCTTTTTGGAGTTTATTAGTACACGTACACCCTTTTTGGCTTGGGAAGTGGAACAGTAAAAATAATGCTTAGTAACAGGGTCTTTATTAAGTGTACTTACCCAGTGCAAGTTTGGTTAGCATATTGAAAAATAAAGGATACGATTCTAAACGAAAGTACACATCTTGTCATGTTAGCAGGAGGGGAAAGGCAAAAATCTGATTTGGACCCCAATTCAAGGACATGCTAGAGCACACACGTAATAAAGGTACAGTGGTTGGGTAGAGAATTGATCACTCTCTTTTATTTGTTGATGTTTGATGTAACAAACAACCCTCTTACCCCTTCTGTAGGGAGGTCTGGGCCACATCCGTGCAATTTTTTTCTGTTGAACTTTGAAATTTTTGTGTTTCAGGTGGCTTCCAGAAGCGATGTGCTTCACTGATTCAGGACTGGACTATACAAAAGTAATTACAGAAGTTGTATGGAAAGGCTTTTTTTTTAATGACAAAGGTGTCTGTAAAATCAGCCTTGAAGGCAGCTGCCTGTGTGTACTGTTGAGGCTTTGCAGGAGCTTCAAAATAGATACGAGGTTTAATCATCTTAAAATGTGTATCTACTTGAAACTTTTAACAGTGTTCCTTTCAAGATGAAAGTTGTCAATTGCTATTTCTAAGAAAATTACCCTGCTGGGTAAATCTGTAACAACTTCATTAGGAAGTATTCACCATGGTTACTTGACAGAAAATTAAATCACAAATAGAGCAGAAGAGAACTTACCTCTTCTTTCCTTGAGGATCTCCTTTACCTTGCACTTCTGTTCAACAAATTCTGTAGGCACAGGATGCTGGCAGTGCTCTCCATCTGTGTAGACATGCAGTAGGGAAGGTTTCTTGAGCCTTAGGAAACCCCAACCATGCCTTTTTTCTCCCATGTGTGTTACGGTAAAAGGCTGCTGAAGCTATGAGTCTTGAGGTTTTTTTTATGACTTATTGCAAAATGCTTTTGATCTGTGACAAGCTGGAGTCGGGAGGGAGGAGGAAGGGAAGGGCTTGTGGAGTAGATGTTCTGTGAGCCCTTTGAAACTGGACACCTATTATATGTTTGTCAGCAAGTTGGTGGGATGAAGTGACCCAAGTGATCTCTTGGAGACCCGTGTCCTCTAAGCTAAGGAAAGCACGTACTCCCATTATACGGTCACTGAACAAAGGCGATGTCCTAGGAGCTTTCTCCAGAGAAAGGTCTTTGACACTCCAAGTTCTGATTTCAGGAGAAACTGCTAATATTCTAATGCTTGTTTCCATGAATAAATTAAATATGATAAATAAATTAAAAATAAACAGAATATGCCATGTATCCGTTGACCTTCTGAAAGTAACATATAGTTTTGCTTCTCTCAACTGAATTAGTCTAGGAGTTAGGATTTGCATGCCTGGCCATGGGTACATCATGCTGGTGGCAGTGTCTTGTGTTTCTCATGGTTTTGTGCATGCAATGATAACACATTGGTGAGATGGGAGTTCGGGTTTGCCATGAGAACAACCTAAATAAGGGGAAATTTATCAGCCCCTTAAAGCTAAGGGGTCAAACATGTAACCACCTCATTCTCCACAGAATGCTGTGTAGCACTGTCAGCTTCTCTTGTGTCTCAGGCTTAATTTAAAAATGAAACCTAGCTTGTCATTCTCTGGGGTCTTGAGATAAATCTCTGAAACGTGATTCAAGTGGAAACAGATAGACTGTGAACAATTTTAAAGAGATGTAAACTGTTCTCCATGCCATTTTAGAGGACAGTTCAGGCCAGTATGATTATTTGATTTCTCATGGATGGAAGGAGAAATGAGTGGGAAAAAAAACTTTGGTATGTGGGGGCAGTATGAGGGGGCAGGAAGAGAAGAAATTTAGATACCTAATTCCAAAAGCTCAGTTTTCAGGGATGTAGGTGGCTTGGTGGGAGTCTTAAAGACTAAGGAAATTGTGTTTCTGCTGATAATGATCTCTAGGCAACTAGAATCCTATAATATGGTGGTTTTCTCACATTTACATTAATACTCCTCAGACTCTGATTTTCTTTGGTCATATTCACTAAAAATAGGGAAGATCTTTCACGCACTATTAGACATGAAGTTTGTACAAAACACACAACAGGCCATTCTACAAATACAATACCATATTAAAGTTGAGGGCCTCTGGGTTTTCCTGTGGTGGATCTAATGTGGAGATAATGCACGTATAAGGTCCAGATTTCTGACAGACTTGTGATGCAGCTCAAGTTAGGATGTTTGCAGTTGGCAGGGGAGGAGGAGGAACTTCTGGCTTTGTCCATACCTTGTTTCATACCTGTAAGAAGCTGTTCCCCTGCCCGTGTGCTCTGCTCTGATGGTCTGTGGACAGGTTGGGGTGCAGTGGACCTGTAGCTCTGAGAAGGGAGAGAGAACTTGACCATGTACTTGAAGGTGTTCCTGCGCCTACGTGCAGAGTAGTGTAGGCAGGTGGGGGGAGGTTGCTCGAGTCTTGGGATAAGTCAGGTACCCTCTGTGATGTATGTTTACCTTTTTATTCTTTTTGTTAGATGTCTTTGAAATATGATGCACAATTCTGGGTTAACTAACAAAAGATAAACTTGTGTGGCGGAAGGAGGAAGGAAGACAGCGGAGAGGCTTCATTTAAACTTACAAGTGACCCTCAAAAGAGAAGTGGCTACCTAAAAGATGAAACGTTGAATAAATAAGAAAACATTTCTCTTATGAAAGACATTTGATTTTGTCTTTTTTTACCTTCCTTTGAAAAGGCCTCAGTTTATTTAGCTCTTGCTAGTTAGTTTTGCAGTTTCTTTGAAATGAGTATTTCCTGCATAGGTCTGTTGATGATTTCCAACGTTTGTGAAAGGCTTTTAAATAAAAAATTAGAACACTTATCTTAAAGGACTGCTTAGTATTCAAGTTAAATGTTGATCACAGTAAAGCTCTGCGTGAGAAAAAATTTAGTCTTTAAATTGATTTTGGTTTAAAACATGTAAGGGTATTCTGCGTGCCCTAGAGAGAGATGAGAATGTCTGGGGCTTTGTTGCTGCTTTTTTTCCCCTGTCGTTCTGAACAAAATGTGAAAGGACTGGGGGAGGGGCAAGAGCAGAGATACAGTATCACCATAGGCAGAACTTCAGTAGTTTAGTAGGCTTTACTATAATTCTAAAATGCTTTATTGTTTTTATTGCATGACTCATTCTTTATGGCACTCTATCGATAATGTATACAAAAGTAGGACTTTTCATCATACAGACTTGGGTTCATCCACAGTTGCCTTAGGCTCTGGAGTCAATGTGAGGGGCCAGTGAACCTCAGGAGACGTGCATCTCTTTTACTCCGGTGAATGCTGAAGGGGCATTGGTCAAGTGGGTTCTTACCTTAGACCTCTCAGTTTAATGTCTGAATTTAGGTGGGAGGAACCTGGGCTATACTGTGTGTCTTTCATATTTTGCACTTTCCCTGCGTATTGTGCAATGGGAAGAATGACTGGCCAGGATTGCTAAGAATAAGAATTGGAAAGAATGCTGTAGCCCGGATACATCAGAGTAATATTGACAAATTTAAATACCATTCAGCATATTTTAATCCATTCTAAAATAAAGAAGCTTTAGTTAGTGCTCTACAGACGTTGGTGTCCAGTTCAGTCCAGTTCTTGTGCAGAGACCTGCGAGGGACACAGATGAGCTCTTACTTCATTAGCAGGACTCCAGTATCTCTACTGATACGGGCGTGCTGAGCTTGGTGAATTACTACTACATTTAAGTCTGCTTGTTCGGGCTGGGTAACATGTTAAGCAGTTTTTCTGTAAGAGTATTGGAATAAGTTGTCATCATGGTTATGGAAAATAAGGGTGTAAAATCTTAACAGGTGCTAAATTAGCACCAGTTTTCCCCACATAAATACATTTTTTTCCCCCAGCGACTTAAAGGTAGCAATTATGAAAGCATGGTAAAGTGCTGCAGTGATTAAATGCCGAGTGAGGTAATTCACAGGATAATCTGAAAATATCGGACAAATCGTTTTAGAAGTGAGATATATTTAAGTGTTTGTGTTACACCTGACTAGGAATAATGTCCTGCCTAAATAACCAGTGAAATAGCTGAAGAAATTGCAGCATGTGGCAGCAACAGAGACCCAGTAATAGCATATCGACTCAGAGCAACGGGGACCCTAAGAGTCAGGTTTAACTGCCGTGGTGAAGTGGTTGCAGAATATGGATTTAAGTTTCTGAGATAACTGGGTGCCTTACGTAATCTGGTTACATTTGAAGATAATTATTAACTACTCCCTTTGCAGTGCTATTCTTGAATTAAAGGGGGATTTTGGATGGGAAACTGAAGTAAATTCAGTGAAGTGTGTGTGCAAAGTGGTTGAAATAGAAGGACTCTTGCTTTCAGAAACTGCTCTTTCATCTGAATTTCATAAGCAATGGTTCAGAAAACATTTGCACCTTAATTAAGAAGTGGTGTGGAGTGCTATGTAATGATTTTACATATTGCTACTTAATATTGCATAATAATGCCTGATGGGCCCCATATGTAATTACAGTTTCAAACCTAAGATCTCATCCATTTAGCCTGCTGTCAGACCTGGCAGACAAAGCACGCTGCGTACCTAGTTGATATCAGAATAGCTGGCAACTGTTTGTAGTAAATGAGGGAGATGGTGACCCCTACCCAACGTTCCCTCTGGAAATGACTGGTATCACAGGGGGGAAAAAAGAGCTTTTACACAGGGACTGTAAAGTCACAGTGACCTGTCTTACTGTTTTTCGAGACTTTTCCCTCCTTTACAACCTAGAGCACGTGCCAAAGGTGTAACACATCTGTGCCTGTTTACATACAGAGCTAAGGAACTACCACGTTCATCAGATGTACTCTGCCAAGTCCCATGTGCTCTTGTGTGCTCTGCTGTATTCCCGTTAGTACTATATTTTGATAAACTTCAGTGAGCTGAGATGCGGGTCTTTGTCTGAGTTTGCCTAAGTTGTGCATTAATAAATAGTGTCAGGGAGCAGCAGGAGAGGGGTGGCTGCAAAAGAGGGGCTGAAGCCAGAGGTGGTCCCAGCACAGACTTGCTGACCAGGGCACTGCTCACAGGGGCTGAACACCAGCACTGGACACTGGTAACAGGGTTAGGGCGAGCAGTGAACCTGGTTGCTCCAGGGAGTCCAGTAAGCAGGGAAAGCATCCAGAGCTAGGACTCAAAGCAGGACTGTGATCCAGAGCCAAAGCCAGGGGACAGGGCTGCAGACAGGTGTGCCGATGGCACAGCTTAAGCAGGGACTGGAGGCCTCAGGCTGAACTTAAGTGCAGCTCTTGGGTCCTTGGGTAGAGGTCCTGGCTGAGGCTGGTGTGGGCCGGTGAAGTCTGCCAGTGTCTTCAGGCCCTGACAAATGGATCCAAATTCTGCCCTTGCTTTTCCATGGCTATTCCACCAGCTTTGATATCTGCAATCTGGTTTAAAGCAAAACAGGAAAACCCAAACCCACAAGCAGTGTTGGTTTTAGCAGCAAAACTAAGATTCAGGAGCAGTTGTTTAGACCTGTAAATGTCAAATGGAGGTTTAATTTTGGAGGTTTTTTCTTGGTACATCAGCATAGTTTTTATGCTGGTTGAGGGTATTAGTTTATCTTTGTGTGTTTTGAAATAATAAGAAAAACTACTTGTGTCTGCAGTATCATTGCAGTGATCCAAATTGTCATATATCCATCAGGGATGCTGTAACTATTTGAAACATTTTACATTAGCTCTTAAGGCAAAGAATAAGTTGGGGCCTCAGGGGTTTTCCCCCCTCCTTTTTCTGTGTGTTTTCCTTTCTATGGCCAGTCTTGGTTCAGTCAATTTTTTGAATGTCTCTGAGAGTTGGTTCTCTTTACGAAAGTATGAAAAACATAGGTAGTGATTATGTTTCAGCCCTCACATATTTTTTTTCTCCAACTTCTTTGTCCTCAGAGTCCCCGAGCTGTTGGCTTAAAAACTAGGTTCACATTACTGCTCTTAAAATCAGAATAAAGATGATGAGTGGGTCAGAAAACTAATTAATTAAAGTAGGATTATGTGTGTCTCTAACTGCATGTTTGGATATAATTATTTCTGGTTATCTTCAGGAGTTTCCATTCCTTAAGGAAAGGCAATAAATTAAAAATTCATTCCTAGAGTAATTTGCTGACTACTGAAGCGTAGATCCATCTGCTTTTCAGTTCACCTTGCACGGGAGCAGGGGAAAAGCTGGTGGAAGTTTCTGGGATTTTTGTCTCTGCTCCAATTATTGGGGTAAAAATGTGAAGTTCTGAACAAGAAAACTTTAAACTTTGCTAAGTGGCTTTAAGAACAAAAATCTATTTATTTAATTTCCCAAGTGTAAGGGTAATTGAAAGAACTCCCCCTGCTCCACAGAACTGAAAAACCATTGAAGTGCTGTGAAGCGCTTCTTTCATTGAAACCCCTGTGCACATGCTGCTTAGGTGCCTGCGTGTGCACGCTTGTGGCTGTTGCACGCAGCATGTCAGGCAGTTGCAGAAACAGATGCAGCTTAAAATACATACTAGGTACTACACACATTATTCACAAGTAGCACGTGCTTTGGTACATCTGTAACTGTTTGCCACTACTTGTGTGACAAGGAGGATGTGTGCACTGAACCTGTCGGGTTTGGAATCTATAGAAAGAATTGAGCCACTTGTTTTTAACTCCATTACCCATCCTCTGACAAGTGTTGCAAAGCCTGAAAAGTGTGGGAACAGGCAAAGGGAGAGTTGAGGAAACTGACAGTGTGTTTGCTAAAATAAAACAAAATTACTGTCTTTAAACTGGGAAGAAGATGCACCTTGAAGCAATATTTGAAAAAAAAAAAAAGTTTTATCTGGAAATCCTCTTCTGTTGAATAAGTGACAGAGCAAGTACTTAATCATTCTTTGTAAGTGATTCCTGGGAGATTTGGTACTAAATAATGGGAGCTGGGGGGTTTTTTTGGCTGTTTGTTTTTAAACAGATAACCCTTTTAGATCAAGCAAGCTTTTTGTTTTTAATAGTGTTTACTTTCTTCAGGTCTAGAAAACTCACCTTTAAATGTAATGTAGAGAATCTCTACATAAATCATTCTTAAAATGTCACTCCAGATGGTGGATATTTACTTAAGCTAATTAGCAGCTAGACACAGAGATACACTAGAAACACTTTAATGTGATGCTTGTAGGATAAATGGAAATCGTGTATCTCTTCCTTATACAAAAAGTATTAAATTTACCTGGAGAGATGTACATTTCTCTTCCTTGGACTTGGTGTTTTCCAGATAGACTTGGAAAAGCTTGTTCAGGTCCCTTGTGCCCTATTTTTTTTTCCCTACGTGTCCCCTGAAGGAGAGCAGGAACAAACCCCTCTCTGTGATGTGGTGTAATTTCCTGAAGAAATGACACCTTGCTAGCACTTTTCAGAATTCCCAGTTACCATATAGCAACTAAGTATTTGGAAAGCTCAAGCTGTTTCCTCATGTGGAAGAAATCTTTTATAGTTAATCAGAGGGCTGGAGCACCTCCCCTATGAGGACAGGCTGAAAGAGTTGGGGTTGTTCAGCCTGGAGAAGAGAAGGCTCCGAGGAGACTTAATAGCAGCCTTCCAGTACCTGAAGGGGGCCTACAGGAGAGATGGGGAGGCACTCTGCATCAGGGAGTGTAGTGAGAGGACAAGGGGTAACGGGTATAAGCTAAAAGAGGGTAAATTTAGACTAGACATTAGGAAGAAGTTTTTCACTGTGAGGGTGGTGAGGCACAGGAACAGGTTGCCCAGGGAAGCTGTGGATGCCCCATCCCTGGAGGTGTTCAAGGCCAGGCTGGATGAGGCTTTGAGCAACCTGGGCTAGTGGAGGGTGTCCCTGCCCATGGCAGGGGGGTTGGAACTTGATGATCTTTAAGGTCCTTTCCAACCCAAGCCGTTCTATGATTTTATAATAGTGATTTGGTTGTAATTTCAAGAAGGAAGTGATATTTGTTTATGTAAAAGAGTAAAAACACTGTAGTTCTCTGGCATTTCTGTACATAAATTGAGAAAGCTGCAGGTGTTTAAGAACATGCTTGCTGTCTTAGCTGTATGCACAAATAAACCTGGTAATTAGCTCTACCTAGGCTAAGAGAACCATTGTCCCTTTCTTCTGCTCAAGAAGAGGGGCAGCCCCAAAGGACCTGGGCACTGTGTCAGAAATCAAAGCATCTCTTCTTCCTGCCAGTGTGAAGGTTTCCTTCAGTTAATCTGTTTATGAAAATTTCATAAACTGTAATTTCAGCCCCCCCTATAGTGGGAATCATAATATCTTGTTATTTTATTATTATTTTTTAAATTATTCTTACACTATTTCACTTTTTGACAGTCCATGTTCTGGGCTGTTCTTTTACCTAGTTAAATTCTGTTTCAGAATGTAGTTATAGTATAAATATGGACTTTTTCTGCTGAAAATACAGAATGATGATGATATTTTTTGCCTTTAAGCAGTTGTTATTAAGACAACACTTAACTTGATGTTTTTATATTCTTTGGGGTGGGGTTTTTTTTTGTGATTAGCTCCCTGACATATGATATAAGGATTTTGAGAAACTACAGAGGACTCTTGAAGTTTTTTAGTTTGGGTACAATAGCATGGATGACTTTCATGAACTACACATGATTCCATAAATGGCTATTACAAACTGCATGTTTTTAAAATAAAAATGAAGCTATGATAATCTGTATGTAACTGTCAATCTTAACATTATTTGAGCCTTTTCTTTCAAGTAGCTAGTTTTTTTTTCTTTTTGCAGAAAATTATTTTGTATTTGTTTTGAAATTTCAGAAATCAATTGCGTTTTCATGTCTGACTACTGGTATTGGAGGTTGATCCTGTGCAAAGGAACTGGAAGCTGCAACTGTTTCACAACAGCCAACCAGTCTAATGAAGAGAAAGAAGAAGATACAAACCATCAAGTTGTGGTGTCAGATATCATGCAGCTTGTGCGAGATAAGCAGGAGGTGCCAGAAAGTACAGCAGGTGAGAAAAGTATAGAATATTTTGAAAATTGTCCAGCTGGCTGACAAACTGTGTTAAGGAGAGGACTGATGGCTGTAAGAATTTTAGCAATGATGTCTCATCACTAGCAATGAGAGTAGGGCAGGGAGCCCAGATAAAGAAATAGCCGACTATTCACTTGGAGGAGGGTGATGTCACCACAGAAACAAAGGTTTAGTAGCAGCCAGTGAAGAGTGAAGACCTTTACGCGGGAGGACTGGTGCTTGTTCTAAGAAATTAAAATAATTCCATAAATTAATTGATTAGGAAAAAATAGTGATCCTGGATAAACCTAACCTACCTTCTACAGTTTTAAAATCATACGCTAGAGAAACTGCTGAGAAGCAAGTACAAAATACCTCTGCATCTTATCAAATTGCTTTTATGCCGTGGTCCATAAGCAGAAAACTGTAGTGCGTGCTATTTTATAGTTATAGGGATTAAAAATACTTTTTTTTCCCTTGTACCATCTGATTTCATATTTACCCATATGGGAGGCTGTTGCATTCATATATGAACTATGTGACCTTTGCCTTGGTGCTAGTGCAGGTGGACTATAATTCTACAATTTGATTAGCAGCTGCTTCTGACAGCAGTTGGTCTTTATTAACACATCTTCCTTTCATTGTGGTAAATAATTTTTTTAAAAGCCTCCTAGGCAATCAAGAAATATCTGCACATTCATGCAAACCCCTCTAAGCCAGAAAGATGATCTGAAACCAGAAAGGTGAAATTCACTAAAATGCAGTTTTGCATTTAATATACAATTATGAGGCAGGATATGACTTCTTTCTAATAAGAGGAAAAAAAGCTCATTCTTTCAGCCTGGATGAGCTAATGATGTTGATGCTACTACAGAATGATTCATATTCTGCTGTGGCTTAACAGGACATAGTTATTAAAGTAACAATTTAATTTGTATACTAATGAGACCTCAGCCAGGATACCAGATTTCTTTTGAGGCCAGCAAGGAGAGACACAAAAAAAACCCTTCAGAAATTCCAGAGGACGATGTCAGGGCTGGTCAGAGGTTTACAAAATAAGACTTCTGTGGAAATAAGTAGAGTATATCTAGACCACAAGAGAAAACATAAGGGAGAGCATGCATATTCTGACTTTTTAGTAGAGATCTCTGTAAGTTATGGAAGAAGGTGGACATCGGTTTGTTTTAATTTTCTTGTTGTCTGTGTCTAATCGAATAAGAACAGGAAAATGTCAACTTGATTTCTGCAGAGAAGATTTAGACCTAATTGTGGGTATTGTTTAACAGTCTACTTAAAGAGCTTCAACCCTCTCTAGCCTACTGTTAATGAATTCTCTAGTGAAACAAAGGTGAAGGTGAGCTGCGTGTACTTGATTCCTTCTCAGTGCTTTAAGCTAGGCTAAGAGATTTCAATAAGTTGGGTTTTTTTTTTTTAGTACTATGCTTCTGTGATGGAGGAAGAAACAAACAAGTCCTGGAAGGGCAGGCCTGGAGTATGAAGCCAGAGGAAAGGTAGTTCTGTCTTGTGTCATCTGGAGGATTTAAAATGGGAAATGGCTGCTCTTCCTCTCCAGAAATTCAAGGGAGAGCTGTTAGGTTCAGACTAAGGTACATGTGTGTTCAACAGTGAATCAGCAGTTGACTAGCTGGTCTACAAAGGAGGCTTAATAAGCTGCACAGGTCAGAACGAATGCAGTGAAGGCGGACCAGGAACTGAGTGTATATACATACGTCATAGGCATGGGACTGCCTATAGTAACCTGCACATACTTGGCTGTGCTAATTTCACCTTTTAGCTGTGGCTGCTGTCCTCCTGTCACTGAAGTTCATGTGAAAGGAATATGAAGTTTAGTGAAAGAAGTTCTGGACTAAGTTTCCTGGCCTGAGTTGTAGCAGATTTTTCATTGAGGATTACATTCATGCCTTGACAGCCGAATTGCAAGCTTGAAATTGCAAAACTGAAAAGCACCTGATAATACTCTTTTATGCCTGGAAAAAGTGGGATGTAGTTTTCAAAACAAAGAGTGTGTTTTCTTTTGACTTGAAGAAAAGAACAGTGTGTAGATCGAGAAAGGAGCTTCCCCAGAGCTAGACATGAGAAACTTAGTTGCAGCTCTTCTGCTGGTTAAGTTGCTTAACTTTAAAACTAGATGTAGCATGAAAGCCCTATCTTTGTCATAACTGTTGCTAGTATTGAGGATTGAATGAATTACTGTTTGGGACCATTTTATTGGGTTTTGATTTTTAACAAATCATTGCTCTTACTTGATACTATTTACATGTTAATATTTTCTGACTTTTTCAAGAGACTGCTATAAAGAATCTGCTCTGGAAAGAATTACAGCAGCATAACATGGTGAATATTTAAAATGGGCAATTTGTATGTTGGTTATGTGGTAGAATGCGCAGTTGTTTTGCTGTAGTTCTAATGCTTGTTAAAGATTTATTTCAGGAAAAGAAGCAAGTATTTTTGTGGTTGGTAAAGAAAGCCCTAGTGCCTTGTACAGTGAAGCTAAGCCTTGTAGTCTTGTGGTGGGAAAAGGCAGAAAGAGAAATGCTGCTGCAGAAAATAAACTCCAGCAACGTTGCTGGAGTCTTTCCCTTCTCTATTTTTGGCTTCTGAAAGCAAATGTGAGGTCTTAATCTCTCGTGCAGATTAATAATACTTTAGGATGGGGAGCATCTCGCTGCTCTTCTCAGTTAAACCATATGTTGGTATTGCTGAAGTTTTCATGCCTTTGTTCCCTCCCAGGAACTCATCTGCTGTGCTGTTGGTACTATATTAAAAGCAATATTTTTGCTGCAGAAGCTATAATTAAGATCAGGTCTTCATTGTGTCTGTAAGTTTACACACTTTTGCTTGAGAACATGTTGCAGCTTGGAAGGCTTAAAAGCCTAGATTGAAAGCGATAGATGAGGAAATGTACAAAATTCAGCTTGAGGCAGAGCACAACTGAGATGGAGGGATGATAATGTCTGACCAGCTTGTGTGTACTATTGCCTCATGTCAAATTGTGTGTGTAATATATGCTTCTTCCTCTTATCTTCAGAAGAGGCTGGCAAATGGAGAGGACGTGGAGAAAGGATGGAGGCATGGAAGACAGTCATGAGTGTTTAAATAAAAAAAAAAGCCACGTAAAAATACAGTATTTCTATAATTTCTCAGTGCCTGATATTTTGTTCTGCCTGGTTGGGGTTGGAGTATAGGAGTGCTGTGCTTGGAGGCCTGTTCACATAACAACAAAACTTTTTTTCAGTGGGGCTTTTTTGCTCTGGAGACGGTCCCCTTCATACGGTTGACACATTTTCTTTGGTTGTTTTTTCCTCCATTTGAATTCCATACAGATCTTTTCACACTGTTTTTTTTAGCCTTCTGCCATGATGCTAGAGCAGTAGGGAAGCAGAGGAAACCCTTTGCAGTATGAAGATTTCTAGTGTGATGTTTCGGGAACCTCAATTGCTGATTTTGTAGCAAACATCCATGAGGGTGCTACAGTCAAAGCTTTTACAAAAGTAAGGGGGCTATCATGACGCTGCCCAGGTTTTGAGGAATCAAGGATACAGGTGACTTCTGACTGCAAAGTCTGAAGTTTCCCTGGTCCAAACTGAGAAGACTTCATGAGCAGAAAATATTTTTTTAAAACGTTAATTATAATATGGATGTCTTTTTAACAATTTACCTGGTTGTTAGGATTTTTTCATGAGAAGTTAAAAGGCAGCTGAAAAGGCAGAGGAGTGACTGTGATGTGCCAATTCTAACACTTGTAACAGGGCTGCAAAACACACCGTCAGCTGTTGTACTCACAGGCTCTTGAAATACTCATCTATTACATTCATGTGCTCTTGAAAAGAAATGTGCTTGGTATAATCCAAAATGTTAAATTGCATTGTTTTCCATACGTAAACTCAATGGCATTACTGAAGTTGACAGCTTTGACTGAATTATATACCTGCTACAACATCACTGTCTGGAACAGTGTGGTCAGGTTACATTATCAAGACCACTGATGGCTCATCACCTGCATCAGAGGAGGAAAGAAAACCAGCAGCATTCTGTCTCTTAAACACTTGGACATCCTGGTAACTTCAGTTATACTCATTAACCCTTTGTTTCCCCTAGTCACAACTGTATAAATACAAGATTTCAGTAGTAAAGTATGAGGGAAACATTGTAGACATTCATTGTTACAATAATTATACTGTTTCAAATTAAGTGACTTTTCAGAAAAACAATAGCTAGTGCTGTTTGGATCAAGTCCATTCTATTCCTTGATGTCCAAAAATACAGCCTTTAAAAAATCTTAACTAAGAAATAAGAAACTTAAAATTATCTCTTAGAAGCTGCTTTTATTAGTAACTAAGAGCACCAAGATTAATCCAGTGCATTTTTTGGGGAGAAGTCCTCCATTTATACAATATATTTGGAAAGTTTCTAGTTTCTCTGAGGAGCTTTATCATACTTAATCTCTCACAAGAATTTTAGTTTGAAGTTGCAAAGCTGTGTATATTACATCATACCTCACGTAACAACTTGATGAAAAGCTTTTTTCAGGGGATTGCTTATAAACTAGATTAATACAGCTAGCAGGTGTATGCAGAAAATGAGGCTGAGTATCATACCAAGTATTTTTGATGAAGTTGTTTACATACTCAAAAATTAATATGTCAAGCTAAGACCCAAATTTGTGAGACAATTTGATTTCTTCTGTGTTACAATCCCATAGGCAGCTGTGACAATACCACCTTTTTCATGGGAGTGACAGCAGCATGCTGTCATCTGATTAACATTGGTATGCCTTCTGTGGAATGAAGATGGCATTATAGACTTTTCAGCCTGTCCGTGCAGGACCTTTTTTTTTTTGCCTTTAAAAACAAGCCGAGTAGGGCAGGAGTCCCTACGCTATAATACAGGAGGACTTGGTGATACACGGTCCGGCACAGAGCTGGAAGCTGTTGCTGTCCCTGGTGGTATCTGTCATAATGCTCGAGGAGAGAGGACTCAGGATGTATTTTCTTTGTTATGAATGTAGAACTGGGATCATCATAACTGTTGGCAGAGAGAAGTATTTATTTTGCTATACGCTTCTCTTTGCCTGCTTGGTGGCAGTAGGTTGTCCCTAAAGGACTGGCTGGATTTTACTGTGGAGCTTTTAAGTGTATCTATGCTGAGATTTCTGTCTGGTACTAGTGGCTGGATTGATGTGAAGTGTATGTCCAAGCAAGGTATAGTGGGTGTGATGTGTGCACAGTTAGCATTTCTCAGTGTTTGATGCTATTTGCTTGTGGTGGAATTCAATTTTATAAATAAATGTCTTTACAGGCCTATTCCTTTACTGGCTGCTGTAAGACTGGTATCAGTCTCAGCACGTGGTTATGAGCCAATGTTTTATGTGTTTGCTAGTTAAGAGAACTACATTTTATTAAAACTGGATTTCTACTGAAGGAGTTTGGCAAATTCTTATGAGTTTAGCTCCTCAAAATGAGACACATTTAAAGCTAACTGGAATAATCTATCTAACAACACAGAAAGGAGAACCTTTGCATGGTGAACCTAATCTGTATTGTGTTGCTGCTTCAAGTAATAGAGCAATGAAATCCCAGCTTGATTAAAATCAGTAGGAGTCTTGTCAGGATTTTTGTCTTAAGACTTTTAAGCTATGCCGGTTAACCAGCCTCTTCAATGAAATTAATATGAAACATTTTATCCTAATTCCTTCTTTCCTGGGAATTACAGCAAATATGGAATATAAAAAAAAAATCTTCTTGTTCAGCTCGCAGCATTCAGTTCAAAAAGTTAGAGCAGAAAAGCTCCATTAGTGTAAAAAGGTATTGCCAGATAAAAAATGAGCTATGAAGAGGTATTCCAGTAAAGTCAGCAATGAAATTCAGTGTGTGTGCATGTATGTGTGCATACATACATGTCTGCAGGTTGGTGCCACACTTGATGAATTTTCAGTTCAGCTGCTGTTTGCTTTCCTGCCTGTGTATTTCATACAGTGACAGAGAAAGAATCCAGCTTAAAAAAAAAAAAAAGAGACTTTTTCAGAAAACAGTGCTGCCTGAAATTTTTTTTTCTCTGTTTTTTTGTTTTGTTTTGTTTTGTTTTTTTCTTTTTTCCTCCAGACCACTAAGATAACGTTGAAGAACCCATGGTACCATTTGCAGCTATAGTGAAGGCATGAAAACATCTTTAATTTTTCTTCAAAGTTCTCTGAGCCAACTGGGAAAGATTTTAGGGTAATGTTCCACTGTTCCAAGTACCATGTGCTGCAGTGGCTTATAGTGATCCATAACAACTTTTAATGGTGTGTTAGGTGTATTGGAAATACCTTCACTGCACTGTTGCACTTCCTTCTACTTTCCCCCTGTTTTCTGTTGTAATAAGCAGCACAGCCATGGCCTTTGTTATTTTTCTCTGTATAGTGTCCCCTGTCCTAGAGAGACTTTGCTTTTCAGAAAGGGTTTGGCTGGGGTTCCCTGTTAGCTGTGAGATCATATGAACCTGGGAGGTATAGCTGGAACTCTGCCAGCCTGATTGTCTGCCTTCATTTCACTGCCTGTTCTGTGCTTGGAAGGCTCCTTGCCAAGGGAGAGGCAAACACTGATAATCTGTACAAAGAAGCAAGGACTTTTTAAGATTAAGTTGGGGGGAGCTATAGGTGCTTTGTTCTGTGGTGTGTTCGGAATGCTTTCATGGTAAGATGTGATGCATGAAAACTGAAATTTTGAGTTTCCTCTAATAGTGGCTTTCTTTATGTTGCATAGGGAGGTATGAAATTATTCTCTAGCAACATTAAGCTAATGAAAATTAATACACTTTCTTGGGTTTATATATTTTAATATTATGTGGTTATAGGTGTCCTTTTGTTTATAATCTACTTGAAATATAGGGCCATTTAATCAGAAGAGAAAGCAATAACATTTAGTTTATTATGAAAATGAATAGCTTTTGTGATGCCTCTGAAGGTAATGAATCTTTCTCTTTTGATTTAAATCATGCTTTGGTTTTCAAATATTCTCCATGCAGGATGAAATGTTAGATACTTGCTGAAATTAAAGTAGGAAAACTTTGTCAATTCTGTTTAGTCCCTGACATGAGTACCTTTGTGCCTTGGGTGGCTCCAAAGAAATTGGAAAAGTGCCTGAGCAGCAGTGTAATTGAAATTCAGCAGGGGTTACATGTCTAACCTGTTTAGGCATTATGTAAATCCCATTTTTCTGCATCTGTAGGCAGTGGATATCTCTGTAAATTTGCTTGATCATAATATCTAAAAAGGAAAAAACAAACTCTATTATAGAAACTGTCTTATTCTTCTGACAGGGTAATGGATGGCCTTAGACATCTCGTGCCTCCTGTGCAATGAAGAGCAGTTTCGCTGCAAGTTTGGAGTTCTTACTAACTTGATGCCTGCTCTGCTTCTGTAACAGTGTACTGCTTGCTGAATTTGGCACTTGCTTCTAAGGCCACGAAGATGGAGAAGTTGTGAATGTAAACAGTAGGTCTTGCATAGGTGCAATAGGAACCGTCTGAGCTACAAGGTCTCACATGCTGCCTTAATACCATTTCAGTGTCACCTGCACATCTGTAGGGTAAAAAGTGATGGGTTAGATTGACTCACTGTCTTCCAGCTGGACCGTTTGTCATGGTAATGAATGGCTTCACCTCTGTTAGAGCCAATACCCAAATTAGATGTTGGGTTCAGTTATTGCCTCTGGCACTGAGGAATTACTCAGGGCTGTTTCATGTAAATACACAGATTTGCTGGGGTTAATCAATGCACCCTCTTTGAGTGTTTAAAAAGTCAAACTGTCACTACATAGGAGGAGGGAGCTTTGATAACAGAAATCTTGGAAAATGATGAAATAAATTATTTAAGCTTTTTTTTAAAAAATCTTCTTTTACATTTTGCTATAGCTACAACAGGTGCTTATGTCCACAAATAAGATATATAAAAGTCTTCCTACCAGTGAAAACAGACAGCTGTCTAGGGACTCCTTTTGTTCGTTATTCACAGGTACAAATTGGAGACTAGATGCATACTGATACGGCTGGGTTTCTTTGCTGTTGAGAACTGTGCTGGTCTAGAGTTGACTAGAATTGGTTAAATGGCCAGATGTCAGAGGAAAACCTTTTCCTCCAGCTAAAGACACTGTGTTTATTTTAATTGCTAGAGGCTAAAGAGAGATTATTTAATTCGGACATCCAATTTAAGTTACTTAGTGAGCAGTTTT
Source organism: Pterocles orientalis (assembly GCA_011057875.1). Classification (NCBI taxonomy): domain Eukaryota; kingdom Metazoa; phylum Chordata; class Aves; order Pterocliformes; family Pteroclidae; genus Pterocles; species Pterocles orientalis. The sequence continues at coordinate 706,437 of WKFP01015467.1, forward strand.
ATTTTGTCAGCTTATCAGATCTGCTTAAGCCTATTTGTTGATCATAAGATACAGCAGAAAAATTGTGATTCTTTAAAATTATTTGTTGCACATAATTAGATTATTGTTTGTAGTATTAAAACACCATCTAAACTAATTATTGAACAGAGTAATATATTTTTTATTGGCCATTACTAAACAACATTTTATAAAGAGAGGAGGGGAATAAATTTGATTTTGCATCTGGAGTCTGTCAGTTTAAGATTTCTGCTGTCAAATTCGTGTGACCTGTTTTGCAAAGGTTTACCTGGGGAAATTTACTTTTGCTACTTACTAAGTGTGTGGAGGGAGGGATTGAAGTCTCTGTGGTAGCCCTGTGGCATGTGTGACTTCCATCCAAGAATCATCTTGGGGGAAAAACAGCTAAACTGAAAATTATGGATTGAGTGGAAAATAAGATGCCTGGGATTAACTGCTGCCAAAGGACACCTGTCCAAAAGGTGAACGTTCCTGGGAAACCACATCAATGTTGCTTCTGCTGAGGTTTCTGTGGGGTGGGGAGCAGGTCTGTGAAAAACCAGGCAGTCTTGCCAGCAGCTTGTTTCCAGTAAGGTGTGTGAGTGCATGCACGAGGTGGTATATGTGCAGAGAAGGTACTGGGGACCTCCGTAATACTGTGAGGACTTCCCAAAAAATCCAATTGTAGCAAGACTGCTGGGCCTAAAGCAGAGTCAGTTCCCTTAATGTTGCCTGAAGTCCTCCTCACTAGCACTCTGTGTGCTGAAGAGAGGTGTTTTCCAGGAGAAATCCTGGAAGTTTCTTTTTCCACGTATGCAGGGCTTGCAGTAAGAGGAGTGTGGGGAAAAATACAGCAAGAATGTCCTATTACATATGTTAAGGAAGCTGGTTTACTCTTTTTTTCACCCTCACAATTACTGCTTATTTTGAGAAATACCTCTCATTTTAGAATATATAGTATATGTTCTAGAACTATACTACATATAGAAATTTGCTGTTCCATCTGTGTGCTGTAGTGTGCTTTTGTATAATTCCAGCTCTGAGCAATAGTATGGTGTGTTGGTTGTATCACATACCCTGGCATATTTCATTCCACAGGAATCATCTGTGCCTGCCCTTTTCACTGTTGCATTTACAGAGGAAGGCTGTAAATGAGATTTTAGAAGGTATCACAGTGGCGTAGGTGTGTGCAGCCAGTACTGGTCCTGAAGGGAGCAGCTGGGTTGTTTTCCCCTTTTACCAATCAGTGGGGCTCCAGCAGGGCTGCTGGGCTTGCTCTTCTTCACTGCACTGAAAAGGAAGAGGCTCACCAGCAGCGTGCATGCCAGAGAGCAGTGCCAACGTTTTGGAGGCTTTGGTAGTGTTTAGGTGTTTAAGACCAAGAGGGTGGCTGTTATTCTCTTTGTAATTCTTTCAATAGTTTTTTTGATGAAGATTAAGCTACCTGGGGTTGATGAATTGCCTTGACTTCACCCAGAGCTGCTGCCATCTTGGGAAGGCTGTCTGAAGTTTGGTGTGTGCCATCCTCTTGAGCTGCTACACGTGCCCAATATACACCTTGCTGAGCTTCTCAAAGGGCAGGGTGGTCAGCTTAACTCAGGCTGGATACAGTGGTGTTGGGGTTACCAACATACATCATAATGAAGTGGTTGGAACGCTTGCCCAGAAAAAGGGAGCACTCTGCGCTTTCCTCCTCAGCCTAGAGGGGCTGGGTGGATGCCCAGCTGAATGCCTGCTGTGCTCATCCTTGGGAAAGAGACTATCTTGAAAGAGTCAACTTTGACTAGACCAGAGGAGATGGTAGCAAAGGGAAACTTGGTTCCCCGCTGACTGAGTGAGACCCTAACTTGTAAGATGGGAGTCTTGAGTTTTGCTTTTTGCTTCCAGTAGCATTCATACATCTAATAAATAACCACTTGATATGCGATGCATAATCAGTGCTTGCAGTAGAGATCCTGTTTTCGTCTGATTGCATTTAAAAGAAGGAATTGCAGAGATGTCGAAAGCCAGGCCCGGGCTGTGACTGTAAACCCTGAGCATGATGTGTGCCTGCCAGCAGGCAGATGAAATGACAGTCTCTGCAGAAGGAGGAACGGAGCTGAGCTACGCCTCGATCATTGTCTTTGCTTTCCTTAGATGGAGTCTGCCAGAAATGTGGACTATCCTGTGTCCCTTTCACAAGGCCTCAGTTCTTCTTGTGCTCCAGTGAAGGAATTTAGACCCCAGTAGGCTCCATTATGGAGGGCAAATGCTGTGTGTCATTAGGACAAAGTCCTTTTGGATTGTTAGCACTTAATAGGTTCACATGTGATCTTGTTCTCTGTGAAGTTTAACAAAAACAGAAAATAGATTTAAAGAGCAAAAAGGTGTATAATAAGCCTCTTCACTGCATGAACTTGAAAACTGTTTGAATACTTTTACTGGCAGAATTCCTGTCATCTGGTTCTGTTAGAGCAGCGTATCCCCTATTAGTAGAAGATGTAATATAAACATGTTGTCTCCAAAAGGCAATCAGAAGTCACTGCTACTCTTTTATGTGTCTTTATGTTGGTTTTGTTTTCCTTTTGGAGGAGTCAGTAGAGAGCAAATGTATATTTAAAAGTTTTGTTCCTTTCAGTTCTGGTTTCATAGTGACTGGAATGCAAAAGTGTCCAGAGACAGATGGCACAGGTATTTTCTGCTGCTGTGCCTGGCCCTTTAATCTCTGTTAAGAAATTGAATCTTGTCCTTCCGTGCCCAGTAGATGTTGCTGTTGAATCAGCAACACTGAAAGAGGACAAGGGGAACAAAACTTTCAGAGCTCAGAAGGTACGGTAAATATTGCAGTATCTTATCCAGAGAAAGGACGTCTAATTTAAAAACAAAGAAAAAAGAGGCAGTGCCTATAGTATTTTCATTTATCTATATCAGCTTGGGAATGCGCAGCATAAATGGGAAGTAAGCATTGTGTGTGTAACTTCGAGTGATAGGTTTAGTGTCCTGTGGAAAAACTGCAGGGAAAGTGGATTTTGTACCATTATGGTTTTAGTGCGTATTTATGTTTTGTACTCTCATCCTAAGAAGCATAAATCATATCAGGCATGGTGATATCTCTACAGCATGATACAATTTTACAAAGCTATGCCGTGTGTTAAGGATAGGCATTCTTGTAGCTTCTCCAAGTCAGCACTGGTTTTTGGAAGCTGGGGCCTTAAGTTGTTGGAGCACCTTTTAGGATGAAAACTGATCGTACGGGGTGGCTTTGGCACATTTCTATCCAAGGAGACAAAGCAGGGGAGGTAGGTCACTTTGGGAGATGACAATGAAAGAGGAAAACACGTAAAGGTGATGTGCTTCCTTTAGCAACACCTGTTCTGTAAGGTTATGTATAAATAAGGCTTTTTTAAATTATTTTTTTAAAATGCAGCCTGGTCTTCTAACAGAGTTTGGGGAATAGTTTGCTATTGATCAGAAAAAATGTGTGAATAAAATATTGAGTAAACGAGTAATCTCACTGCTGAATTTTTTTTACCTGTTATATGGGAAAACATCTGCAGGTATTGGTTTCCTTGGAAACAAATTCACTGCAAAAGCTAAATGCACCACACTGAACCTGTCAGTTTTATTGCATTTGAGAAGAATTTAACATGCACACTTGGACTTTTTTACTGCATTTGTTTCTCAAATTTATGCTGTTCTCGCGTAAAACACCTGATCAGAGGAGATGGGTGACATGCTTTGGATTTTGGACAGAACAACAAGAAAGGTTGGTATTTACAAGCCTAAACATGGACAGTGTGGGATGTGCATGTGTGTGTGTGTGTATATATATATATATATATATTTACTTACAGACAGCATCTAGTTTTCTGAACTCTTTTTTTTTAAGTCTTGCTTTTTAAATCTCAGTGCTATTGTTTGCATATTGTTGCAGTTGTAGCTGGTTTTTGGAGTTGGCGAACAGAGAGCTGCTGAAAGGAATTGCTGGTACATTTGCCTCATAATAGGATTTTGGCAGGACATTGGTTTTATTTGTAGTTTAATTAATTCAATATGGGATACATGTATGTGTTCTCACAGTTGAGTATTTTTGTTCTGGCTGTGAGAGGAGTATGATTTCATATATTGTGTTAGAAGATTTTGGTGATGCTTATAATTAGCTTTAACTGTTCAAGCCAAAAACCAAATCTATGCAACAGTGTGGTTGTGTAATTATATCAGGAAGAATTAATTTAAAGCTTACTTGTGTGATTGTACTTTAAGAAGGAGAAGTTCTGTTAAGCAAGTATTGCATACGAATTATGTTGGTTTTTAGCAGGTGTGTTTAACATAGCTTCATCTGTGTACTTGGGTCACAAGTACATGAGACAGAAGTCACATTTGTGACTGTTTTTCTGTTAGTAAAATGTTTTACCATATATATTGGAAAAATAACATATAGTACTGGGAAGGCTACACTGTATAGAAAAACACTTTTAACACATGTTGACAAAACATTGGCTGTAGCTTGTCAAATATTGTAGAGACATCTGGCAGTGATTCCATGGGGGGGTTGCTTGCTAACATACACTTCAAAATGTTTCATAAACTCTTTTTCCTCTCTAAGAGGAGGCAGCTGTTCACATGAAATATATATATAAAGTTTAATCACTAGGCTCTTTGCATTTGGGATTTTATTCATAAGTATTAAACAGCCTTTGAATCTGAGACCTTACTGTGTGGATGGATAATGTTGCCTGTCATTGCTGAGTTATATCTTTTTGAAGAGGTCTGTCTCTAAAAAGTACTTGAAGTTTTCATGGACTTTCTTGTATTACTATTTGCTTTGGGTGCCTCTAAGTTACCAATATGACGTTAGAATGGTCCATGTGCCTTGTGAATACCAACTGAGCCTATTTGGGGATTGAGGAGATGGGGAGAGCAGCCCAATACTGTCTTTTCCATTAGGAAATAGTCTTTAGTTTTAAAGTCTCTTTTGCAAATGTCAGGGAGAGGAAAGAAAGGGATAGAAGTTGAGTGAAAGAAGTATTTGTATGGCAGCTGTTATTCATGATCTATCTTCAGAATCCTATCCTACCCCTCCTTGTTGCATCTACACATTTAAAACCCTGAAAAAATAATACAAGAATACTCTATTATAAAGCGAACAATGCAGTTCCTTGAACAGCATGGTGCTTAAACCCATGCAAATAATGTTAAAGTTAAGCCATCTAATAACATAACTACTTCTACTTTTTGAGAGCTGTTTGCCTGCCACCCATTACCACACCACTGCTAATAACAAGACATCCTGTTCATGCATACATGTGACAATGAAGAGAAACCTGAAATTTAAAAAGATTAATTAGGATAACAGTGTTTACAGATACCATTGTGTTATTAGGAAGCTTTTGGATAGTTAGAGGATATCTGACTTCTGTATTTGATAACATCATTTCAATCATTATTTGCTAGTGGTTTATTTTTATGCATTTATTTGGTTTTACCCAGTAAAGCCTTCTAGTTCAAGTTACCGAGTGATTTTTGCTTTTGCAGCAGGTGATCCTAGCAATGGCAGATCCAACTGTCTTAATAACCACAGATGCAAAGTGACTATTTCCTTAATGCCTTACTCTGTTTGTGTCTCTAAAGGGTTGGTCAAGACCTTGAAGGAATTAGATGTCTCTTAGGGTGATGCTAATGTAGATCAGTCTCTAGGGACCAAAGAGACTTTTCCTTTCGTGTGTGTTGGTGTGATACAGATAAAGTTTTGAGTCGGGCCTTCCAGTGCATGGTACTTGGCATCCTCAAGCCTCCTCTATATGCTGCCCTTTGGAATTGCAGCTTTTTAATTATATTTCATAATTTTAGCCTCCCTGTTCTCCCTATGGCTCATCTGTGCTCTGCTGATGCAGGCAACAATATTTGTTTTTGAAAATGCTCTTCCTCGTGGGTACACAGGTGGGAATGGTGAAGGGGATCAAAGCGGTCTCCTTCAGAAATCTAGGCATTGCCATGAAGTATACAGGAACATGACTGGAGACTGGGCCACTATACATCATACACTATACATCATACAGAACATAGTGCAAGAACAGGGTGATTACAAAGCAACTGTTGAGAATACCAGTGTTGAAGATATTTTGGTTTACCAGTTGGTGTTTCCTGGAAGTTATTAGTTACCAATAACTTTTCTTTTTTCAAGAAAACTAACAGCCATACCTTCAGAAGCCTATTAAAGCAAAATTTCAATCTTTCTGTTTCAAGAAAGTATGAAATGGTGGTTTGGATGTGACTTCCAATGTAAAGAAGCCTAGATGACTTTTTATTTTCTGAGAGCTTACCATAATGAAAGCAGAGAAACTATAAAGTGAGAGCATTTTTTTTCTCATCTAGTGAGGTATTGTGCAGACCAGCTACCAGGAAAGATCAATTTAATTTTGCCAGATCAATTTAATTTAGTTAGTTTGGGAAGCAGCATATTCTGTGAGAAATATTAAATGGAAAAATGATGGTATCTGAAAATGTTCACTATTTCATATTCTAATTTAAAAAAAACCCTAAATGATTGTGAACTGGACATAGTGATTTTTATTTGTCAAGAAATGAAGAAGTTGTAATTATCTGCAAAAGCCTTTTTTTTCAGAGGCATCCATCAACACAAATAACCAGACTAAGAAAATAATGCTATTTTATCACTGAGGGTTGTGTGTAGTAAAATAGATGGGGAATTAGCCTGTTAATGAAACGTACACAGAGACGTTTTCAAGCTCTGCTGTGAAAGACACAAAGGCACCGTGGAAAAACCTGCAGTGAGGGTGAGTGTTCTGCAAGACCTAGATTTTGTTCGGGGTTTGGCCTCTTTGGCTGCAGGCTAAATACCTTTGTGGTTGTTGGAGATGATTTTTCTATTCCTAGATATGTTTTGACACTTATTAGTTTTTCCTCTTCTGCATCAAGACAAAGCCCAGTCCTTTTACAGTGCTTGGGGTGCAGTCCAGGAGAGAGACCAGCACCCAGAGTAGAATAGTAAGTAGCCTTGGGGGGGCACATCTGCTGGAGGTGGGCAGCTCAGCCAGGCCAATCTGAAACTGAATTTTCCCATATCCTCAGTGTGTTCCCTGAATATTGTACTATTTCCTTTCCTAGAAAGGGAAGAGTTTTCTGTCACCCTAAAGCTCCAGAGAATGCTACATTTTAAAGGATGTACAAGTGGAAAAGGGCAGTCAAATTAAGAAACATCCCATTAAAACAAGTTTTGAATTAAAGTTGACATCCTTCTACTCTGTCCTTTATCTGTGATGAAACTTGTCAGCCTGTTCCGCAGGGGTAGGCACTTCAGTTTTATTCTGTGCAATCAAATGGAATGGTCCTGGAAATACCCCACTTTTTTTGTTCTGAATACTTTTTAGATTGCTGATTGTATATAAAATTAACAATCATAAGTGACAGTTAAATATCACATTTTGTTACAGAGTAATTTCCCAAGAATGTTTTAAGTCAGCCCTGACTCTTGAATGGTAGAACTGCTAAACTTTCATGTGTGCAGCCAGCCAGCTCTTTTGAAATAGTAATTTTTACAAAGTGGGGCATGTAATAAAATGAGGACTTTTCTTGATTTTGATTTAAAGTCTAAAACTTTTTAGGAGACCTCAAATGTGTGAGCTTTAAAAAAAAAATATTGGATGGACTTTTTTGGGAGGAGAGATTAATTTTATGAATCCTCACCCTGCATTTCCTTTGAAAGGAAAATCATCATAGTAAGAGAAGACAGAAGCTGCAAGTCTTCTGGATTGATTTCCTTTCTATATTTAAATACAGAATACTAACTCAGGGGGAGAATATGACTATGACACCTCTGCATCCAGATGCTACGACCTATTTATCATGGTACCTTTCAATATCTGATAGTCTAAAACAAGAGCTCCCTGATTTCCTCTTTTATATATGTTTAAAGTACTGTGGTTTCATATTTTTTTAAGGGTTGGAGTATTTCCCTTGTGTGGCCTTTCCTTTAATTATACATACTAGTGGAATTGCCCCAAAGAACAAAATAACAGTGATACTTTATTTCTTTCCATATTACTTATGTTTGCAGCAAGTTCTTTCCTTGCTCACTTGTATGCTTCCCATCTTCAGTCTTCCCAGTTTCCTACAGAAAGTGCTCCAAGTGCTTTCTTCGTCTATAAAGATATCTCAGTAAACTTATAAATGAAGGGTCTTACTTGGCATTGGGCTGGTGAAAAGTCAATATTCATTCATTGCCATGCCTGCTTTTAGGGGAGTGCAGCTGCTGGCACATCTAGGTGGTTTAGGTCTTCAGACTGGAGAGGGATAAAGGGCTGGAGCAGCCCTCAGCTGAGCAGGGGCAGTTGGAGGTGTTACACTAAATGAATTCTTGCAAGGCTGTTGCCTCCACAGTGACTACTTAATCACATATGGCAAAAGAGGAAGATGAAGAAGAAAACTGAATGAAGTAGTTACTGGGAAACTTGGTGTTCTTTAGAAACACAGAAGATCAGTGGGAGATATTCAAGTGACATTTCATTGATTTGCTTCATACAAGCAAGGGAGCCTGGAAAAAAAGAAGACCCTGCCTGTTATGCCGGGAAGTATTGAAACCCTTGATCTGGCCAATTGTTTTAAGTTCATTCAGGTTGAAGAGCCTAACTACAAAACTTCACAGAAGCAGGACGAATGCTGCTCTAGTGTAAAACTGAGATATGGGATATGGAAGAAATGAATTCTGGATGAGTTAGTGGCTAAGATAAGCTTTAAGAATTAATCTTGATTTTATATATTTATTTATTTTTAAGGGGAGGCTACAGTGCAATTGGTAAGGGTTAAAGAAAGATGTTTAGAGAAGACTGAAAATACTGGCCACCAAATAGAAATGGGCGTGTTGCTTTTCATCCATCTTCTACTTTTCAGCAAAGGACCTGAGCAATAATGGAAAGGAAGGGGAGCATCTGTGTAGAAAGAGGGTGACAGTGAGGCTTTTCCTCTACTGCTCGGCTGGTTACCACCTTGGCTTGGTCCCTGTGTGTGGCTAACACACATCCCAGATGTGGGGGTATGGAGAGGACCTGCTAGGCCTTTTTTTCTGTATGGCACTTACTTTCTCAAAGGGAAATATGATGGAAGTTAATCTGACACTGAAGACTTGATAGAGATTTGGTAAAAACAAGGCATAGTTCTGGTGGAATTCCTCTATTAAATGCTCTTGCACATCTGAAGGCTTCTTTTACCTGTGTTCCTATATGAACCTTGCCCATACTCTGGCTTTGTATGAGTGCTTAAGTGTCAAGTTTTTAAGAAAAAAAACTTTTACTTTTGTTTTCCTGTATTGGCAGGGTGATGACTCGTACCATACAAAGTTCTCTGTATTTGTTGAGATTGTGAATCTAGGAACAATTTTCTCCTTGTGGAAGAGTGAGGTGTTGCCAAAAACAGAATACTGCCATCTCTGCTTATGAATCCCAGTTTCAAATCCCAGATGCTTTACATAATAAAGCCTAACTGGGCTGATTACCAAGAGAACTCAGTCATTCAGAAAAATAAAAGGGAAAAATCCCCTTGCTTCATGAAGGAAGAGCTGGTGCCAAGAGGAGGCTGAAATGTTAAAAATGCATTTTCTGTTTGGATCTTTCATATCAACTGCCCTGTCTCCCCTTTCTTTCCCCTTTTATTTAAGGCTGGGGATCAGTATTGCTTTTGTGCAGTGGGTGTATGTGAAAATTTTTTGTAAGACCTGTGAGGACCTAGATTGTGAAAACCACATGCAATGGGTCTCTTCCTATTCTGCAGGAACACAGGTTAGGTAAGTGTTTCTGGCTATGTCTGCAGTGACTTAGGACAGTGGTGGTGATGTGGATGCCTGTAGCTTCATTGCTTACACCGTCTGTGGAGTTTTGTGGCATGTGATGTTGGGTCCATCGAGAAAAGAGCATGGCTGACTTGCCTGCCTGATGGTGACCACGTGGTATTGCTGGAAAATAGTATGGGGTGCTTGGCAGATGTGGTAGGGCCCATGCAAAGCAGCAGGGAAACTTGTATGTGTTTTAATTTCTTGTAGTACTATTTTATGTTCTATGAATAGTCTTCTTTCCACTGCAGCTGCTCCCAGGCTCTTAGAGAAACTAAGCTCTTACGGGTTAAAATGAGAGCCTTCTTGTGGATTAATAATTGATTAAAAAACAAGAAATGGAGAATTGCTTTAGGTGGTCTGTTTTCTGTGGGTTTTCTGTGGGAGGGGAGTTGTTGATGGAGTAAAGCAGGGATTTCTGCAGGAGCTTCAGCTGTTCAACATAATCCCAAATGAGTAGGAAATGGAAAGGAAGTGTGGAAAGACAAAATCTGTGAAATTAGTCAAATTCAGTGCTAAAAGCAAATAGAGGATAAATTGGTGATGCTAAGTAATGGAGGAGTAGGTGAAATTAATTGTTTGTACAGGGTGAGATGTATATATGTATGAGAAAAGACAACACTGTTCCCTAAGCTAGCTGTACCCTCAGTTAAGAAACCTTCACTGATCGTGGGTAGTTCCCTGAAGACGGCAGCAGCTCAGTTGGCACTGTGTTGGTCCTAAAAGGCAAACAGAGCATTATAAACTGCTGAGAGGGAAACCGAGAACAACAAAATCCTTATGTCACTGTGTAATCTCTGCTGTGCCTACTTCTTGAGTACCATGTCCAGTTTTGTTTGCTTTGTTAGAGTAGAATTAGGGTATGTGGAGGCATGGTGAAGGCAGTCAGAGGTATGGGGTTGCTTTTGTGCAAATAGAAACTAATTAGTGTAGGAAATTTTCTGTCTGGAAAAAAGGCAATTGGAGAGAACATAATATCACCTACAGTGGAGATCTGTATAGTCATGAATGGCTTGGGGAAGTGAATAGAGTGTGTTTATTTCCTGTTTTTTTCCACTGCTTCACTAAAGGCAAACTGGGGCACCCAGAAAAATTTCAGGAAGGTAGTTTAAACAAGAGCAGTTTTTCCCACAGCACATCATTAAATTTTGGAACTCATTGACGAACGATATTGTGGAGATCAAAGTAAAGTGAGCAGAGAAATCTTTATATTGTTGCAAGTATCTTTTGCTTAGGTACTGAAGATTTTTTGCTAGAGATGATACATTAGAAGTTAAAAATCAGAATTCCAGAAGCAGCTTGAATTTTTCAGTAAAAAAAAATGTATATATTAAAAATAATCACATTTGTACCTGAAAAATAAAAGCATCTCCTACTGTGTTTACAGATTCTCAGTATTAGAACTGGACATCGATCCTTTTACTCTTAATTTGGCATGAGATGTGTGGGGTTGCAATGGTATGTTTAACTCTCTAATGATTGTCGTGGTGACCTGCAAAGGTTTGAGCCTTCAGGTACAAACTCCAAGAGAGGGAAAATTGCAGTAGCTCGTCCCCGAGCTATACTGATGCTGTTATTTCTAGAACTGTTTTGATTGCCTGGGTAGCTCATGATAAGATAATGGTTTGATTTTTGTTGCAAGAAGTCTCAGTTGTCCCCGCTTCTTAGGAGGCGATTTGAATTTTTTTAAAGTGTTTCTTTAGTCTGACTCAAGGTTATTCATGAAATCATGGATGATCTGATTAGATTCCAGTTTCAAACCAGCAGAGGTTTGAAATGCTTTGAAATACATTCTGTGGTATTTTGAAAATACTGTATCTCTGTTTCATTGGTAGAGAAACTGCACCTAAGCTGATTACTGTGTCACTCTTGACAGTGAGTGATTTCCTGATGGATAAATGTGAATGCACTGATTTCCATGAATGAACATGATTAGACAAGTACATGATTACAACCCCCCCACACTTTTAGGTAAACTAACTTTCAGTACAGCTAACTGAAGCCTTTTGCTTTGATGCTCTGCTCATGCCTTGCATGTTTTAAATTTGTTTGTTTGAAAGTGTATATAAAGTGGCAATGTTGGTATAACTGAGCTTTAACTACCATATTGGAGTTCTCCATTCATTTTGCACAAGCATAAATAGATATTATGTGCATGTGATCTTGAAAGTTGACTGGCTGATGTGATAAAATTCATCAGTACGTTTGTATCTTGCTTTTAATTTGGTATTTCACTGAGAAAATGCCATGGAAAGATGGACTTTGTGATATATGGGAGGCTTAAGCGGTTTGCTGATTCTCCAAGGAAAATATGAAATTGCTGTTGAATTGAGGCAGGACACTCAAGGAAAACTGGGATTGAACTATGAGTATGTCTCCTGCACTTCTTGCTGCATCAGGAACTAGTGTAATCTTACAAGTGAACTTTGCTTTTATGCATATACTAAAATGTCTTAGGCCTTGGACTTGCTGCAGTCAACAAGTCCCATTGACTTCCTGAGATCTGGATTTTTTTCCCAGGGCTGTCTTCGGACACGGCGTTCTGTCCCCAGCCTTTGTTTCAAAACAAGCCTCAGCTATCCACACGCATCTGTGGACTTGCACACCTTTTCTAGTTCCTCTGCTCCTGGTTCACCACCTGAATGGCCAGAGCCTGACCTGGTAATCATGGTCTTGCTGCAGATCACTTGTTCCTTTGCAAAAATGCAATCTTAAATGACAATCATATATACAAAATCCTTTTTGCATATAAAGTTCCTATGATGCTGTATTTTTATGGTAATATTTTGTTATGCAAAAGCTTGACTAGAGACAATATTTTCATTTCTGTGGCCACAGAGATGGAAATATATATTGCTCTAGTCATATACAATACATGGAGCTGCTGTAGGCCTGTCATACTTGGAGTGGAAATGATGTGGGATTTATTATAAATGAATATTTAAATATTATCTGAATTAATTTTATTGATAGAGTAAGCCGAGATAGATTGTTGGATCCTCTTAAAAAATATTTTCAGTTCATGCCCTCCCTAATGTTGCTGTTGAGAGGTCATCACAGGTATCCACATATTTTCCTAGAAAATGGAGAGTTCAGCTGACCATCAGCAAAAACATGCCAATAATGAAATTCAGTAGGCATTGAGATAATCTTGAAAAAGGAAAGCATTAAAAGCCTCATAGCTTATAACTTGTAAAACAGTCTGTATAAAAGCACTGAAAAGCAATTACGAGGAGCAGTCGTACAGAGAGGCATTGTATGGCTTTCAGTCTTGTAGGATTTTCTGTATCTCTAGAAGTTTTCCAGCGGTGGTGTACCCTCTGTAACAAATGGAAGTTTACTCGCTGTTAGGCTTGTTTTTCCTAGTTACCTTCTGCAGAAGTTCTCTTGTATATACTGCGTACACCTTGTGGGGTCTGAAGATCTTGACTCTAAAACCCCTTTGCCTAAGGTGGTAAAACAGATTTTGTGGAAATCTGGATTTCACGGAGTTATGGAGGCTGCTGTGGCACAACATTTAAGCAGTCAAGCTCCTCCAAATAGTCCAGAAGATGGCTGTGGTTATTTTGGTGCTTAAAAGAAAGTCCTCAGCCTTCAAAAATGACCATTTGAGACTGAGTGTGAAGGCGTTACACGGGCTGGCGAGAGCAGACCAGCCTTGGTGTTGGCAGGGAGAAGGCATTTATTTTCCTTCACGGCCACTCAGCCTGCAGTGAACTAGCAAGAAGGTAGTAGTAGAAAGGAGCCTAACATTCGCCTGAGCATGAGGAGGGGGCTTCTGCCAGCTCCGGCTGCTCGCCCATCGCTCTATTCAGCACAGCCCTTCCCAGCGCTGGCTGCAGGCGGGGAGAGGCTGGCGATACGTCGGCTCATCAACGCTCCGCATTCATTCTGGCATTTGAGGACTCGCACTGCAGGCAAACCCATGCGCAGAGGGGGGGAGAGAAGTTTTGAAGCGGTCCTGCTGTCATTTACGTTCACGGCTCAGGCTTCAAGCAGCACCCACCTCACCCAGGCGCTGCCAGGAGGGAACGTGGGCTCCTGGCTGCCTTTGTGCCGAGAGGGCTCCGTGTGGAGGCATTGAAATGCAGGGCTGCGAAGCACTGCTGTAGTGCTGTGGTTTGGGGTGGTTCCCCCCCTCCCCTCCCCTTTCATTCTTGGAGCAGGGGGAGCATGTTTGCCGTGGATTCTTTTTGTTTTATCAGAGAATGAGGTGCTGGCTGAAAACTGAAGAAATGGCCCTAGAAGAATTGATGCAAAGATTAAATGCGGTTTCCCAGTGCGCTGGTAGGAGGAGCTGCTGGTCTTAAATAATATGTTGTGTGGATGCTGTTAGTGATTTTGTTGGATTTACAGAAAATCCTGGTAATCTGGCTAGCATTCTTTATGCATGTTCGCATTAATAGCAAAGGAAAGGTTAAGAGCTTTTGTCAACAGGTTAAACTTTCGTTTATATTAATGCTAATTAACATTTTTAATGCTTAAATATTCATGAGGCAAGCTTTAGAAGGTCCTCTTGAATAGTTTAGGGTAGCTGCTAGCCCAGTCAAATACTCTAAATGGGTCTGGATTCCTTTTTTATCTACTCAGCTGTAGCTAAGAAGTGGGGGGAATTACAGATTTGTCTAGTGGAATGGGTTTAATATAAAGTGGTGAAAAGCTCAACTAACTGCAAGGCACTGCAAGCCAGTATTTTGGGTGGGTCTAAACTGGACTTTAATGAAAATGAAGATTTGAATGGATTAATCGTGGTAGATGTAGTTTTACATCTGTATTGATTAAAAATTACAGAAGATCTGCTAAAATGATTTTAGCATTGTAAAAAGATTCTTAAGATTTCTGAGAGATTTTCTTATTGAAAATGTGAAATCCTTATGTGTTCAAAACCAGAACAATGAGGTGAGCTGTGATTAAATCTGGGAGTGTTTTCTTGGCTATTGCTCATGCAGAGATGTAAACATATTTCAGAATAAAAAGTTACCTGGAAAGAAAAGAGATGTGGTTTTTGCATCCTTTGAAACAGTTTCTTTTGCCTTTTATTCTTAGTCTGATGGCAGATGTCAGAAACCTTGCATCTTCTTGTCACCTGAGTGGTTTACTGATACAGTATATTTAAGGCATTATTCATTGCAGTATTAAAACTTGGAATTTTTCTTCCTATTTCCCTGGTGCTCTGTTTCCTAAGGGTGACTTTTTCAGCTTTTTCGCTTTCCATGTGTTACAAGGAGTTAATTAGCAAAATGGCTGATGCTGTAGACAGATAAACAGATAGGTTAAATAACAAATGTGGAATGGGAAGATTAGCTGCAGCAGCTTGCCTGGATGGGGGAAGTAGGTATTTATCTTCTAGGTAACATTTTTTTGGGGGAAAAGCAAGATTTAGTCTGATGAGAACAAGCATTAAACTACAAGTAAATGTCACTATTCATACTATGTTTTCTTTCTAGTTTTTCCTATACACTTTCCCCCTGATTATCTCCCTATTTTATGTCTCATAAAATGTTTGGATATTTGTTTTGATGTCTGTTTTGATTTTTTTGAATGTTTAAGAAGAAAGCCAGCCTGATATTTGCTAGATCGTACTGTCTTTTGTAGTTTATTGTAATAATTCATGCATTACTTTTTCCACTCCCTTAAAATTGTTGCTGTAGTTTTTCTGAGGCAAGATAAGTTTTAATAACATATGATATGGTTGGTTGGGAATATGGGAGCCTTTTCTTCCTGAATTGGAGTAGAAGGAGCCTCCAGACCGGCAGCCAGCTCTCTGGTTTGCCTGTGACACTGCCTGCCTCAGCTGTGCAGATGTAGGTACACTGTGACCTTCATGTAAGTCACCAGCAGCTCCGAGTGCTGTTTTCACATTTGCAGGCAGGCTATGACTGTGTGCTGATATTTAGCTTGTTAAACTTGCATATTTTTCAAAAGAAGCAGCTGTTTACTGTCAATTTCATGTTCATGTGGTTTAGCTGCTGGTCCCTGGCCTCCTCTTTCTCTTTTTTTTCCCCTCTGTAATCCCTGTGTGGGTATTCCCAAACCAAAGACACCTCTTGTCTACAGCCAGCAGTTGTATTTATAGATTACTGTTTCCGTTTTCCTTTTTCCTTTTTTTTTTTCTTTTGTTTTTCCTTGTTCCTTTCAGGTTGCTTAGACCGTTTCTCTCTTGCTGTCTCCCATTCTTGGACTATACTGTGTCTTTGGGTCAAATTATCTACTGTCCCTTCACAGCTGTCATTCTGTTGACTCAGAAACCTTTTGTAAGCAGAGATTTCTGTAACAGCCCAAGATCATGTGCAGGATTTTTCCAAATCCATTTTTCATTAGCTCCCTGCTCATGAGTAATTGAAATAAAGAGGGTCCCCTGGCACCCCACAGTGCAGCCATCCACCTTCAGGCATCAAGGAATTTCTCCTTTGTAGGACCTGAGGAAAAAGACTATTCCTCTTCCTATGTTTGTTTGTCTGAAGGATGCCGCAGGCAGGCTAGATTCATCCCAGGTAGTTTTAAGCATCTAAGTCAGAAGAGGAATTCCCCTAAAATCCATGTGGGCTGAAAAGAGAAGGGGGGCGAGCAGGAAGCCTGGAGTAGCTCAGCTCCTAACCTATCATCTCCCCAGTGCCTAAAGTTAGGTGTAGTAAATCTGGGTTTGTCTGTAATCTTTTGCTGTTTTACCACAACAGCAGCCTTTCCGCCTCTGGCTGTTCTCCCGCTAGCAAGTCCTCTGTGTCAGTCTGGCACCGACACAGCCTCTCTGGGCTACTCATTCCTCACTGCCACGCCAGCGCTTTCCTCAGCGGTCCTTTGGCTCCCTCTGCTCTGACTAAATTCTGATTTGCTTGCACTCCCAGCCCTTATGGTAAAATTACTGACCTCTCCTTACTCCCTCATGAATGTGTGATCCTCTCACAGGATCCTTTGAGTGCCTTCCTCTGCTACATTTTATAAATCTGGACAGCTTTCTCTGGCGAAGCTTTGATTATTTCTCATCTTGCTCACCTTCACTTTATCCTTCAACACCTTGCAGATAAATTATCTTCTGCTTCTGGATGTATTTAGCTATTAAGATCATAAATATCATGTTCTTTAGTTTAACATTATCATCGTCTTCATGTTCCTTCTCTGATTCCTGCTCCATGGTTCAAAATAACCTTGTACTCTGCCCTCTTCCAACAGCTAAAAAGGGTACTTCCATGGCATCCTCCTCTGGTTTTTCCCACCTATGCTCCTCAGTCTTCCTGGTCACTTCCCTTCTATCAAATGGCCTCCTGGACAGTGATGCCTTAAAACAAGGCAGCAATGATGTAAAGAAATTATCTGTTCCTACCTAAATTGTTTGTTTTTTGTGGGTTTTTTTTTCCATTAGAATTGTCGGGTTTTTTCAGGAAAACTGTGAAATTATTATTGATACTAAAGTGTGTGTGTGTATATATGTGTGTGTGTGTATATATATATCCTGGTTTTGTCCGTAGTTTTTTTGGGTTTTTTTGATGGATAATTGCATCATTTCTGTTCATTTGACCATAGCTTTTACTTTT
>WKFP01015467.1:732653-756051 GCA_011057875.1 Pterocles orientalis
TTGTTTGTTTTTTGTGGGTTTTTTTTTTCCATTAGAATTGTCGGGTTTTTTCAGGAAAACTGTGAAATTATTATTGATACTAAAGTGTGTGTGTGTGTGTGTGTGTGTGTGTGTATATCTATATCCTGGTTTTGTCCGTAGTTTTTTGGGGTTTTTTTGATGGATAATTGCATCATTTCTGTTCATTTGACCATAGCTTTTACTTTTTGTCCTCTTTTTTTTTCAGTTCTGTTGCTATGATAAGTTAGACCTTTTTCCACAAATTGCTATTTCTAGGCAGAACTTGCCCTCCCTGTGGAATGGTAGTTCAAGGGTTGAAGCCCCAGGCTCTGAATAGTTCTGGTCTGAGACCTCATACGTTGTCCATATTACTGTCTGCTGTGGGTTATCTGCTTAGGACTCCATTTGCTCTGACTGACACAGAAACATTGTTAAGTCGCCAGCTCTTTCTGTCAGTCACTACTTGCGTTTGCATCAGCACTGAGCTTGGAGGCTTTGCAGTGACGATGTTGTCTAATTCATGCAAACTTGCAATACAAATCTGACATTTCTAGCCTTAACCTTAGCCCTGCTAGTGGTTTCTTTCTGTGACTAGTATAGCTACTATCTGTTTCCTCTCAACAACATTTTGGCACTCTGCAAAAAGAAGAAACATCTGCAAAACAAAAAAGATAAACATGTATGTAGTTCCTTAGTGAATGTTATGCAGTGCTAGTGTTTTAAGTATAGGTAGCATCCCTTAGCCATTTCAGCTTCAGCCAGTTTTCAGTAGCTCCAGATTTTCTGTCATATTCACAATTTGGGCCAAAACTTTACACGTAATGTCCCTGGCTTTGTCTTCTTCACAGGAAGGCTGTTGATGTTTTGAAGGCTGGCTCACCTGTCTTGACAAATTAGGAAGAGATGTAGGAGGAATGGACTCGCATACTGCCTCCAAGGGCCCAACATCCCTGGAAAGAGTAGACTTACTGCAAGGAGCAATGGGGGCACCCTCAGGCATACTGAAGGGATGTTATAAATTTGTGGGCAGCTGGAATGACCTGTTCTGTGTGTCTTCCCCATTCCTACTTTCTTGTGAGCTTGCCTGTTCTTTCTTACCCTTATAGCATCTGTTCTCAGTTCACCTGATTTTCCAGTTTGGGAACCCAAAACATCTTCTGTCATGTGACAGAGTGCTCTGTGTGCATGTGTTAATTTGGCAGGCAGGTCTGAGTGTGAAGGGCCTTGAATTACCATTTGGCAACTTTGTCAGCTTTCTGTGGATCTGGTGGAGCCGAACAGATCCATTGAAAGCTCTGAAATCAGCAGGTTGTTGGTGCATCCATTGTGCCCAGGTGGCGTTTAATGGTGGGGGGGATGCCTTGGCTGGTATTAGCTTTCTGGCCCTGTATTTCAGCTCTTCTGCTCCCATGTTGAGCTTAATTGTGAAAGACGCCTCTGATTTCCCAGGCCAGAGGGTATAGAGCAGGCGTGCCCTTCTGTCATGAGGTTTCAAATGTCAAGATTAAGGGTGGGAGCTGCAGCTGGACAGACGAAGTTAAGCAATTTGGAGTGGATTGCTCAAGTTCTCTATGAGCATATACTATTACAGCTTCTGCATGCACCCACATGCAATTGGTGTATACTGGCCTAAATCAAAATCATTACCACTGAAACAGGTGGATCTAGTGAAACTGGTGGGAATAAGGTTCAGAGCTGGCAGCAGTCTTGTCCTTATTAAAGAATATTTGGGTAACCTGAGGAAAAATATTTCTATCAACATTAAGGTTGGTTAAGTTTTATTTTGTAGTCAGACTAATGGTACTTAAAAATTGCATCCCCAAGATTTCAGCTCAGTAGGGTTTGGTTTTTTTTATAGACAAAAAAAAAAAAGAATGAAAGAAAAAAAAAAGCCTACTTGACTTTGTGTGCACTTGTTGGGACTGTTTGTTAACAATAATGACCCTTTTTTCATGTAATTTACCATAATGTCACTGATTTTAATTGCAGTTGCTGAACTACAGTAGGAAAATTGCGGTCTGTGTGGATCTTTCAACAGATGAACAGGAGATCTGGGCAAAATAGGCATTAAACAGTAAACAATGGCACCTTTGGAGTGGCTTTTCAGAGGACTGCGGGATATGGAGTTGTCAGTCTCCTGTTCAGTCTATGGACTTAGGGTATATATACTTAAAGCTTACAAAGCCTGGAAAGCCCTGCCTGGGCGTATGTACTTGGTGTTATTAAGGAAGAAAAATACCTGTTACTTTGATGCATTTTTATTATCATAGTGACTTATAATACTTTCTTGGCAAGAGTGCCTGGCACAGCTGCCTGCCACGCTTGCAACAGCAAAAAGCCAAGCTGTAAGATTACCTTGTGCGTATCAAATAACAGGGAAATTCTGGAGAAAAGGAACAGCATACTGCAGGGACAGGGGTGTGATACGTAACCCAGGCTGCGTTGTCTTCAAGGTGTTTGCTCTAAGCTGACGTGTCAAGCAAAGCCAGGGAGAAGCAGCGTTTGGGTCATTTACCTTTTCCTTTAATGGAGCAGATCAAGTGAGTTACAGAAGAGACTTGCGATGCTTCTGAATCAGCCCAACAAATTTTTAAGGTTCTCAGTATCTGAAACAATGCATTTCAGCTGTAAGTTTGAACCTGCTGGTTTACAATGTCAGCAAAGCCACTTTAATTTTGTTTCATTGTTTCTTTTGTCTTGTCCTGTTAAATATCAGCCAGACGTGCTTTTGTTTCAGACAGAAAGAGCATGATCTTGGCTGCTTTTATATGGAGTAATCACTTGTAGGTCTCTTGAAGTAAGTAAGCAATACCATGTTTCATATTTTGACTTCAATTTGACACGGGGTAATGGTTTTAAACTAAAAGAGGGTAGATTTAGATGATATAAGAAAGAAATTTTTAATGAAGAGAGTGGTGAAACACCAGAACAGGTTACCCAGAGAGGTGATAAATGCCCCATTCCTGTAAATATTCAAGGTCAGATTGGACGGGGCTCTGAGCAACCTGATCAAGTTGAAGATGTTCCTGATTATTGCAGGGGGGTTGGACTAGACGACATTTAAAGGTCCCTTCCAACACAAACTAATCTATGATTCTGTGATCTTGGAGGCTGACTTCCTGCACACACAACAGAACCCCTCGCTTACAGCAATCTTGGATATTAGTTATATCCTCAATCTCTCACTGCTCGTCTTTTTATGGATTTCACATTTTTGTACTAATGCTTTGAATTATCTGGGTTGTGGTGTACGGGGAGCACGGAGCTGGCTGTTGGGCTTCTCACATGGTTCCCTGGAGCAGTGGAGTCAGGCGTGATGACTCCTGTGCTGCAATAGAGAGATGTTGAACTTGGTCACACAAGCAGTGGAACTGTCTGTGAGTTCCAGTGTGGGAATAAGCTGAAATGGAAAAGCCTTGTGATACCCATCCCCAAACATTTCAGTCTTCATATGGAGCTTGGGAGGAGCTAGTGTGAAGGGGCCTTAGGCAGTTAAATCCCTTTGAGGACACAGGGGAAGACAGCTTCCTGGAAGAACATGGTGCTCAAATTGTGGTAAACTGATAAAGCACAGTGCAGCATGGTACTGCCTGGTTTGGAGGATGTAGGTGTGTAATGCTGCTCAGCAGCAGTCTGACTTCTTAAAATTGATAATCTGGACAAATAAGTATTTGGTGAGTTGAGAACCACGCTGCTGTGTGGTAGGTAGACTCTTGTTTTCCACCTGCACTGTTACTTTAGGGGTGTAAGTGCTGCCTCTTTTCATGTGCTTGAGGCGTGTGCTAAGTGCTGGTCTTACTAAAAGTCTTCCTGTCTTCAGCACTTCATCTCGCAGGCAGAAAATTTCCACCAAGAAGTGACTGTCCTATTTTTTTTATAGTCTCAATTCTTGTGGAGCCAGAAATGTATCTTGCTTTTCCTTTCAACTCCCGGCTATAGCCTGATGAATTTAAAGGGAAGATGGCTTTGCATATGAAACAACAGGGTAACTGATATAAACAAAAAATTATGAGAATGCACATAGCTGATTTTAAAAATTACTCTTCAGGCTACAACCTTTTTAATAACAATATCAAAGGATAAATTACAGTCTTTCTGTAAACAGTTCTGTGTCTGGCTTCTGGCCTGAGCAAAGTGCTTTACTTTGGTTAATATTTTGTCCTGGGCTGCTGGTTGTTGCTCCATGTTAGCCTGTGATTCTTACTGGGCTGGTTGAAGTTGCCTCGTGTCACATGCCTGTGTTTTAACAGCGGCTTTGCAAACCCAGCTTTGCATCAGCTTTTGGCCAATGCAGTACACTAAATGAACCAGCATGTTGTGTGACTCATTTGTTTCCTCTTTCCGTGTTTACCTTGCATTTGTTACTACAGCCCTGACGCCTCTCAAAGCAACTGCCATGGAAAGCCCCTGACAAACTTGAGTGTCCCCCACGGCTCTGTATCCTGCTGCCACCGAGTATCTGTAATTGAATAGATTATTCCCTATTTCTGTTATCTCAGCATTATCAATTTTCTTCTGCACTGAAGAATGAGAGACCCGCTTGGTGAATTTATGTGGTGAGATAAAAACTAAGAGCGGGTTTGTCTGATTCCCTGCTTGCCTCTGAGAAGTGCCTGAACTCTCAGGCAGGTGCCTGCTGTGTGGCAGAGCAAACTTACCCAGCTTGTTCCCTCTTGCTGCCATATACTGTGCGCTCCTCTCTCCAAAAGCTGGGTGATTCTTCTGCTGTGTTTTGTTTTCAGCTTCAAGCTGAGTCTGTCAGTTGGTTGTTACTGCTCAATGGTTTTAACAAAAGCAGCTTGATGCTTTCTTTACTTAGCATTCACTTTTTTTGACACACTTTACTCAGGTGTTCAGCATATTTGTAATGGCAAAGTACATTTATATAAAATGTTCTATTTGTGAAAATACTTCTGAACAAAATAAAAAGCTCCCACTCAAACATTCAGTGAAACAGAGGGGGGAAAAAGCACATTTGTGTTTGAAGGGGGCATTTTCCTAGCTTGCTTTGAGGACTAATGACAGTGGGAGAAGAGAAGAAAAGGAGAAAGATGGGGTAAAGAAGCAAAACAGGTGTGTTTGGTTGTGCAGCTTGGATGAGAACAGAAAACTGGCAGAAATTAGGTGCTATAAAAAGATTTTCTGGATGTTTTGTTAATAGATAGTCATTTGGTAGGACATGAAGGTGGGGCTTCCATAATACAGTTTCTGAAACACAATAGCTTTATGTTTAATAGTTATGATGGAATATGACCTACATATACAGAATCACAAGAGTGATGAAAATTCATCATCGTTACTTAATTCATTCTTGAGTAGATGCCAGGCTCTAATTATAAGACAGCTCCAGACTGCTCAGGACCCAGACGTTTGCTGTGATCCTGGCACAGCTGGTTTTGTTGAGAACAGCCAGAGTCAAAAATTCCTGTTCTGGGTCTGTGCAAAGGCTGCTGAGGCTGCAAGTGACCTGTGGGATACACTTTGGAGTTCTGATACTAGAGATTTGAAGGTAAAAAGAAGTGAAGAATGAGCACATTGGAGAGAGAAAGAGGAAGCCACTGAAGTTGTTTATGGTGATTGAAATGGTGTCAGCAGCTTGCAGAAAAAAAAAATCATTTCTACATCAGCTAAATCACTTGTGAAATCAGTTAGGAGGTAAAGGTAAGAAAAAAAATATAAACCATCACATAGCATTCTGAGCTTTCCAATAGTGTACATTCTTAATTTCCCCCTGCTAAGTCTCTTCAGTGTTTCTTTCCCCCATCTAATGCTGTACTTGCCTTTCAAGGACATTGCAGTCTGCTTCTGACTTGGGTGGCATCATTGTTTCACAGTCAGTTCCTTTGAAAACAGTACACCTGAACTGCTTTGGGAGCACACACCCCGGAGTGGGAAAGGGATATTAATAGAAACAACTTCTCTCTGTTGTCGTATGAAGAAAGAAGATGAATTCATTCAGTGTGGTGGGGGGAGGTGTTTTTCAAAGCAATTGTTTACATTGTTGAAGATCTAACAGGGAATTAAAGAGGTCTGGTAAAAGCTGGATGGCAGAGGGCTGCCATGCAGTTTGTATCGGGAGAGTGAAGGTGTGCATTAAATACTATGCTGTTAATTTTACACATACCTAAGTTAAAGTAGTACTAACAGTTCCCATCCAGTCTTGAGAAAACAACAAATATTTCTGCATCCTACCACCTGCCTTTTAAAACATGGAAACAGGACAATTACTCTGTACTTTATTTTACTTTCTTTTTGGACACCCTCTGACCCCCACAATGGTTCTTGTAGTGTTATGGTATAGGACTGAATTCAGTAAAGACTCTGTCTGACATTTGTACGATGCTGCAGGGAACTCTTATCAGAGCTGGTGAGAACAGCCAGGATTTAAATTTTTATCCCCTGAGGAGGCTGAGAATTTAGAGAGATCCAAGAGAGGCTGAAGGGAAATACAGGTAATTGAGACAGTCCCGGTGTGTGGCTGCCAAGGCAGGAAGGGATCTGGGTGTTGCCGTTTGGCACTCGCATTGCGGAGAAGCCCCTCCTGTTCCCCCACGTTCCCTCAGGAGTTCCTCTCCCGTTCTTTCCCATCAAGTAGCTCCTGACCTTTTGCATGTGGGCATTGCCTCAGCTGCAGCATTGCTGGTGGGTGTCCTGGCTGTCCAGTGTGTGTCCTGCCTGACAAGGAAAGCAGGAGCAGGCAGTGGAACAGAGAAGGGAACCTTCCTGCTCACTCATTATCACCACGACCCTGGACTGGCAGCCTTGCTGGGAGTTTCTGTGACATGTGAGACATGATGCATTCCTGGTAGAGTGAGATAGACCTATGACATCAAATAGGAGCAATGCAGTGTGTAGTATTCAGATATAAGTTAAAGAAGCAAGAAAACACGTACACCCGCTTTCTACTCTTTCCTAAACTTTCTGCTCCCTGTTCCTGGCAGCAGATCAGCTGTAGGGCAGTCGCATGGGGGCTATTTTTGTTCATTAGCCTCGCATACATGTCAAGCAGAGGAAGGCCCACAGCCCTGCTCGGTTCCTGCTGTGTGTGCATTGCTGCCCTGTGCAGGGAGCTTGGGCCGTGCAGGGTGCTGTGCTGGGGTGTTTGCAGAGCCCCTGCTCACAGACCCTGCCCTACTGCCTGTCTGGGTCTGCATGGGCTGCCCTGCCCGTCAGGGGTGCTTCGTCCCATTGAGCCTGGAGCACATCACAGCAACTGCACTGATGGCAATTTGCTGGAGTCATTAAGTACTTGGGAAGAAGTTATTAAAAGTGTCAGATTTAATTTTATGACATCTCAGGCTTTGATGATGCTATGCTTTGAAAATTGCCATTGCATTCATGAAATGCTTAGTGGGGAAAAACAGAACAAAACAAAAAAAAAGAAAAAGCTTAGTTTGAAGTATTTATGTTTTTAGAAAGGAATTTTTTGAGGGTCAAAGCCTATTTTTTAAAGTGTGTTGCTAATAACACATTAGGCAGTGAATTAGTAAGCTATTAATCTATGAAGAAGTGAAATTGTGTTTGTTTTAAAGGCTGGTCATCTGTTCTATTTTTGTTGTTGGATATGGTACTGCACAGCCTGCCAAGCCCTTTGCAGATGAGCTGTACTGCACTCGACAGCTTCCTGCCTCAAGTAACTTGTTATCTGTATTAGACACGGCAAACAAGGAAACGTCAGACAAGTGTGGTGGAATTGATGAGGGAGGAACATTCCCAGCAAGAAATCAGGTCAGGCGCCTCACTGCACAGTACCGTCAGTGGGCTTCAAGCAGTTTTTCTAGCTGCGCCTGCTATTATTTCGGAAAATAAGGAGGGTGTGCCCCATGGTATCTCTTGGCAGGTCTGTTCTTCTGCTTGTGGAAGTGGGGGTCCTCTTGGGGTTCCTGCCCAGCTCTGTCACCTGGGTTTCCTTTCCTTGGGATGGGAGGGAGCAGGGCGAGGGAGGGCTTGGCACTCCGGTGTCTCCTCCCATGATAAAGTCGGGGCATGGCTAGGGTGGGGTGGGAGCCCAGGGAAACGGCAATCACCCTCATGTTGTCTCATCCAGAGGTAGCCTGTGTGGCGTCTGTTTGACGATGGCTGTAGGTAAACCTGGATATCTGGGGCTGACCTTATTCTTCACCTCCGTTGCTTTTGTCAGTAAGCAACTGAAGTCCTGTTATGGACAGTAAGATGTGAAATAGCATTTTTGCTCCAGTGTTTTAGTTTTCATCTTTGTAACTTTTTTTTTTAATAAATTGTTTGGAAATGGCATAAAATACCACATTTCACAATACTTCATGCAGAATTGTGGTTTTGTACAGTGTAAAGTCAACACTTGGTTAGCTTGTTAGTCTCTAACAGATGTTAGATGGTTAGTCAACAAAACTGCCGTTTCCCCAAACAAAAGTTTCTGACATCAAGCAGTAGTTTGACTGCTAGTAATAAATCACATTATTGCCACCTAATAAATTAGGCCAGTTTAAAAAAACAAAATCAAGCCCTAACAACAACATTTTAATTGAAGTTTTTAATTTTTGAAGCTTTTTGGAAACAGTTGGTCCCAAACTACTTTGCAAGCAATCTTTTGCCCTAGGTTTGCCCTCAGTATGTGCATTCGACTGTTTTCCTTCTTAGAGTTTTAGCCGTGTTTGTCAGAAGGCAGTTTTCCGCAAAACGGAAGAAAGCAAATTCCATTCCAGTTATTTTTCTTTTTTAAACTGGAATTGATTATAATTTTTTTATTAGTAAAAGCAAAATTTTAGCTGACTGAGAAATATTAATTGGAAAAAAAATTTTAAAAATTTTGTTCAGCAAAAGAGGTAGTTTTTTGTTAAAAAAAAAGCTTGAAATTTATGATTAGCAGTATTTAGCAAAGCAGTGTTGTTGAAGCAGAGGAGACTTTAGTATTCTTGTGACTGCAAATATAATGTGTGATTTATTTCTAGATGCCATATTCAGAATCAAATAAGCCTGTGAAAATTCTTATATTTTATTTTACTGCAAAGATATTGTGACGTATGCCTGAAGTATACCCCTCTCTTCTTCCCAAGCTCTACTTCACTCCTGATTTCTCTACACCCTCCACCCCAGCAGCGCAGTGGGACAGGGAGTGGGGATTGTGGTCAGTTCATCATGCTGTCTCTGCTGGTCCTTTCTCCTCAAGGGGAGGACTCCTTGCACTCTTACCCTGCTCCAGCCTGGGGTCCCTCCATGAACTTCTCTGATGTGAGTCCTTCCCATGGGCTGCAGTTCTTCCCAAACTGCTCCAGTGTGGGTCCCTCCCATGGAGTCATGGCCCCCTTTGGGTGCATCCACCTGCTCTGCCGTGGGGCCCTACAGGGTTTGCAGGTGGATATCTGCCCACCGCTGACCTCCATGGCGTGCAGGGCAAGCTCTCTTCCCGTTCCATGGACTGCAGGGGGATAATCCTGCCTCACCATGGTCTTCACCGCAGGGGCAGGGGAATCTCTGCTCCGGCACACCTCTTCCTCCTCCTTTCTTCACTGACCTTCGTGTCTGCATAGATGTCTCTCTCAAATCCCAATTCTCTCTCTGCTGCAGGTTCTTTTGCTGGTTCCTGAAAAGCTCCCAGCTCTCAGGTGAGGGCTGTGCTGGGTCAGCTAGGCCAGGGTTGCAGCAGAGGCTGGGCTGGCAGGCAGCTGGATGGACTGGCCAGGCTCGGCTCAGCCTGGGGCTGTACCAGTCACTCCATGCGCTGTGCCCCCTCTTAAGTATGTTATTTGCAGAGGTGCTGACTGGTTCACCCTTGGCCAGAGGCAGGTCCGTCTTGGAGATGGGGAAGCTTCCAGCAGCTTCTCACAGGAGTCATCACTGTAGCCCCTCCCCACCACCAAAAGCCCCACCACACAGACCCAAAACAAGGTGCAACCAGTGATCAGCTTAGAATCTGTATTTTCCTTTGCATCTTGACCTTGCACAATGTCTGGAGAAACAAATTTGTGATCGTATGGTGCTCTGGGAAGGCAGAAGCCTGAAAGCTGAATATACAGCTTGTATCTCAAAGTGTTACTTTCAGTGTGAGATTTTATTGTCACTTTAGTGAGCCAGGAAGTTCCTCTTCCTTTCTGGTTCAGTGAATATTATGAATTGCCATAGCTGAATCCAAAATTAAATGGGAGGAAAGAACCTGAAAAACATTATGGCTTAAACTAGAGACAAAGCATACATTATGTCAGTAAAAACATTTAAATCTCAGTGAGTGATGACCTTCAATGATAAGAAATATTATAAGTAATTTATTTAAATTTTTATTGCTGAGGTACCTTTTTTGAGCTTTTTCCAAGCCTCCTGTTGAGAGCTCCAGATATTGTTAAGATTTGGCATTTATCCTGTTCTGACCAAGACGAGCCCAATTACATGACAGCTGTGTGCCGTTTTGCTAGCCTTGATGTGAAACGTACTTGTTATGTGTTTCTTTTTTTCCATTTTGAAGTCTATAAAGTCTATGCTTAAAATAAACTTAACTTGCAGAGCTAAATTATTTATCTTAAATGTTATTTGACAACATCTTGGTTATTTACTGGTTATTAACTTTTGTTATTTTTTTATAGTACTTGCAAAGTTAATGTGAGAAATGCATATTTTTAGACTTCCTACTTTGTGTATGCTATCGGTTCTTGGGTTGCAGTTGATGAGAATATAGCCAAGCTCTGAAGTTTTTTCTTTCATTTGGAGAAGTGCATTAAATCATGGATTTGAGGCATAACATAGATTCTGAAAAGCAAATAAGGTACATCTAGGTTTGTCCGACTGCCAAATGTTTGCTCCTTTAGGGCCTTGCATTTTTTACTCTGTAGGCCACTAATTGTTGTCTGTGAGATAATGTAACAGTAGGTAACTCACCCAGCTGTTGCATTTTACCACACTTCATTAAAATTTGTGTCCCTAAACAGTCTATACTTGTAATGTCAAAATAAGCTGTAATTAGGTTGTTTCTTATCATGATGTCTTGCTCACACATGTGCACTGCCCCCCCCCCCTCTGTCCCTGCCTGGGTGACACAGTATGAATGGGATGATCCCAAGTCTTGCTTGTCTGTTTTCTTTAGTACCGTCAGTAAAACAGCTACTCCAAGTGAAGTATCCATCAGCTAGCACCAAACAGCAAGTGCATGGGAATTCAGGCAAAGCCCGAAGCAGTTCCCTTGCAGGGTAGAGCTGCTCTCTCCTTTCCTCATATGAGTCCTGTAAAGTTAACTCTTATCTTAGCCTTTTGGTTCCCCATTACTGCGGCTGTCCTAAGCAGGTCCCTCCTTTGGTTTGCTGCCTGAGGTCCATCTGCTGCACCCTGCCTCACACTACACCTCCTCTCCCAGCACCTGTCTCCTCTACCCTCACTCTCCTCTAGTCCCCTGTGCCCCTCCCCTGTACCAAACCCTGTCCCTTCCACAGGCCTCCTCATAGTGTCTCCTCTCACTAAAAGATGACTCTTTTTGCACATCTTCTGTCACCCGAGTCCAGCCTCCCTTCCCTTCATGCTGCAGTCTCACTGACCAGCCTTCCCCGAGCTGGCAGGCTCGCCTCTTGCAGCAGCTGCTGCTGGCAATCCTTCTGCCTCCCATGCCTGGTGGTCTTCTGCTGGTGAGAGGAGGCAGGGGTTTGCACCAGGAAAAAAAAAGAGTGAGCTCCCACCAAGACTGAGTGTTTCTAGAGAGCTTTGGCAAGCCCCAAGGCTGGAGGTGCCCTGTACGCTTCCTCTTGCTGTCATTACATCAGAGGTTATTGGCTTAGCATGTTATGGATAAAAAACTACCTTCTTGTATGAAGTGCTCAGAAGGGTTCCTCCTGAACTTAATATCAATGACAAGCCTTAATTGTTTGTCAAAGCCAGAGGATAGAAGGATGCTAATACAGTGGGGGTAGGAGACACGACTATTTGTCAGGACATAGAGGAAGTAGATCCTAAATCTTCACTGCCATAAAAGATTGCATCATCTGGTGCCTAACAATAAAGGCTGCTTTCCGAGGTCCTTTGTTAGAGGACCCCCCTTCAGAAAAGAAAGGAGATCTTGTTCAGCCAGTGCTTTAATGACTGTGTCTGTCTGTGTGCATTTGGGGGAAGGGAGAGTCATATAGCCAGATGAATTTTAACAGAAGGTCTTTGTGTAAAATATATGGACATTAAGAAAGAAATATCTTTTAAATCAGTTTTCAAGAAAAATGTGGAGTTACAAGGCAAAAAAAGAAAGTGTATAGCAGTCTTTTGTTCTGTATCGCAGTTACTTTGTAGCAAATACATAGAGGTTGACACTTCAAACTTATTTCCATTTTTCAAACCTGTTTCTGGTTAAATTTTATTTAAAATAGAGTCATAGAATACCAGGTTGGAAGGGATTATCTGGTCCAACTTTTCTTGGCAAAAGCATGGTCCAGCACCCTGTGCAGCTGAATCTTAAAAGTGTCCAATGTTGGGGAACTCACCGCTTCCCTGGGGAGATTATTCCAATGACTGATTGTAGTAATTGTGAAAAATTTTTCTCTTGTGTCCAATCGGAATCTCCCCAGGAATAACTTGTACCCATTAGCCCTCATCTTTTCCATGTGTCTCCTTGTAAAAATGAGGTTTCCCTTTTCTTTGTAGCCACCCTTTAAATACTGGAACATGGTGATAAGGTCTCCCTAAGCCTTCTTTTCTCAAGGCTGAACAAACCCAGTTCTCTTGGTCTTTCCTCATATGGCAGGCTTCCCAGTCCTTTGATAATCTTTGTGGCCCCTCTCCAGCCTCTCCACATCTTTTATTGCATAGCAGGCACCAAAACTGAACACAGTATTCCAGGTGTGTCCTGACAGAGTGGGATGATGACTTCTTTCTCTCTGGTGATGCCCTTGTTGATGCAGCCCAACATCCTGTTGGCTTTCTTTGCCACAGCAGCGAACTGTTTGCTCATACTGAGATTGTTGTTCACCAGGACCCCCAGGTCCCTTTCTACAGAGTTGCTCCTCAGCCAGGTAGATCCCAGCCTGTGCTACAGTCCTGGATTATGTTTTCCCAGGTGCAAGACCTTAAACTTTTCTTTGTTGAACTTCATAAGGTTTCTTGTTAGCCAACACTTCCAGCCTATCCAGGTCTTCCTGCGGGGTAGCTCTCCCTTCTGAAGTGTCCACTTCCCCACTCAGTTTGGTATCATCAGCAAACTTCATCAGGGTACATTTGGTCCCAGCATACAGATCATTTACGAAGATATCAAACAGCATTGGGCCCAATATCAATCTTGGGGGACCCCACTTGTGCCAGGTTGCTAGATTGAAAAGGAGTTATTTACCACCACCCTCGGGGTGCATCCTGTCAGCCAGTTCCCCACCCACGGTCCCAGGCACTTGTCGGGACCATAACCTGTCAGTTTCTTTAGTAGGAGGCTGTGGGAAATCATATCAAAAGCCTTGGAGAAATCCAGGTAGACATGACTATTGCTTGCCCCACAGGTTACTTTGTTGTAGAGGCGATCAGGTTTGTGAAGCATGATTTGCCGTTGGTGAATCCATGCTGGCTTTTCCCAGTCATGTGCTTCATTTGACTTGCAGTAGTGCCCAGGAGGCTTCATTCCATAACTTCTCCAGGGGTTGAAGTAACACTGATGGGCCTATAATTTCCTGGATCCTCCTTTAAGTCTTTCTTATACATTGGGGTGACATTTGCCTTCTTCTAGTCTGGGATGTCCCCTGATCTCCACTTCTCAAAGATTATGGCGACTAGCCTTATGACATCAGCCAGCTCTCTTAACACCCTCGGGTGGATAACGTCAGGGCCCATTGATTTGCAGGGATCGGGCTCCTCTAATAGTTCACGTACCAACTCCTCCTTTATTGACGGTGAGTCTGTGTCTGCATCACCCAGGATTTTTGTTCCCAAGGCCTGGGGCCCAACAGTGCTGGTAAAGACAGAGGTGAAGAACCTCTACCTTTTCAGCATTGTTGGTGACGAAGTCACCTCTTTTGTTTAACAGTGGGCGAGTATTTTCCTCTTGATTCTGCTTGTTGTTCACGTACCTAAAGAACCCTTTCTTGTAGTTTGACATCTCTGGACAATTTCAATTCAAGCTGAACTTTTGCTTTTCTAACTGCATCTCTGCACATTCTGGCAATGCCCTTGTAATTCTCAATGGGTATTTGTCTGCTTTTCCATCTCTGGTATGCTTCTCTTTTGGTTTTGAGCGGACTCAGAAGCTCACAGTTAAGCCAAGAGGGTCTTTTGCTCTGCCTACTTCCCTTACCTCTAAAGGGGATGAAATATTTTTGTGCTTCCAGGAAGGCATTCTTGAAAAACGCCCAGCATTCGCTAGCTCCTTTATCCTACATGGAAGCTTCCTATGGAATCCTTCCCAACTGAGGTCTGAGCAAGCTGAAGTTTGTTGTTTAACCCGTGTGAAAAGAGGTTATTCAGCTGCATGTGTAAGACAGTAAATACATCTAGAAAGGCTGAATTATGAGGAATTCTGTTTGCTGAACTTGTCTTCATCACATGCAGAGGTTATTTGGAGTTGTAAGGTATAAAAATTCAGCGGTTTAATATTATTTCTTAGTTCTTTATTTCTCGAGCACCAAAGTAAGAAGACATAATCCTTCATTTAAGCAAACTGAACAGAATTGGTAATTTGAGACTTGAGGATTTAGGATCTGTTCATTGTTTTGTGGCGCTGTCCACCTATTAGAAATTAATTTATAATTTATTCTCCTAGTCTATGATAACCTAATCAGCTGCCAGCACTTGAGAGTTCTGCACACATGAGATTTATACAATTTCATCCTGCGAAAACACAGAGCAGGGCTTTAATTGCCTTTTATGAAGAATTCTGCCAATAGGGAAATGGAGCCTCATTCCTTCATTTGTAGCCAGAAACTGCTTACTCTGGTAGCTCTGAAGTTTGTACAGACTTCAGATATGCCTTAAATACATTTGCTTTAGCTCTTTTTAATGACTAAAATGTTAACACAAATGTCAAGACCACTTTTCTCTCCTTTGAAAAAGAGTTTGGCTGTCTTGCTTATAGTTTCTGTACTTTCTAACAACTGTTAAATATATAATGCAACACCATTTATCTGTCTGCGTGTGTGTACAACTTGTAAATAATTTAATGTTTTACTTTACCACTTGGCCTCTTCACATAACTCTAAAATGAGAAAGATAAAATTCTGCTAAATTATTAATTCACTGAGAAATTGAAACAACCGATACAAATTAAGCACTGAAAATGGTTCCTTTTTCTCTCTGTGGGAATCAAAGCAATGAACGCGGCTAGATAACAGCAAGGGAGCTAAATAGGCAAGATGCTAATAGAATAATTTAGATTGGAAAGGACTTCTTTGGAGTTATCTAGTTCAACCACCTGCTCAAAGCCAATCTACTTTTTATGGACATGCTCAGTTCAGTTCCAGGATGCAGATGTTTCAGGAGTCTCCCGTGTCCTCAGGTATGTGGGCAGGGCACATGGGACTTGTTGCCTGACTGGCTGGTAGAACTTTGTGGCAGCCTGCAGTGTTAAAAATTTTCCCACTGGTTGAAATCTTTCCAGCAAAGCACACAAGTGCTCTAGTGCCATTGTGGCAAAGCTTATTTCCTGAGCAAAATCTAAGTGGAACTTCAGAAGGTCGAAACACAGTGGCTTCATGAACTTTATGACTCTTTCAGAAGGATTGCACTTTCAGTGTCGTCATGATCTTCCTCAGACAAACTGGAATTGATTGAGTCAGTTGAGGATGAAGAGTGAATGGGTTAATGATTATAAGTGGCACACTTTTCAGAAACACATCCTTGATGGACAACAGAGCATGCCTGCGTAATATTTCTTCTGTATGGGGACATATAAAAACTTCTGGCACAGTGCTATCTTTAACTGATGAGTGAGAAGCATCATCTAGATTGTCTGGAAAAACTCCATGAGTGCAAATGCAACAAATGAGACCAAAATCCAGGAGGGAGAAAGGGGCTTTGGTTGTACAGCTTTACAGCTGTGAAGATCCATATTTTGTACCCTTTGTAGGCTTTATTCACATGAGAGAATATGCAGAAAAATATTTTTGCTCAGATATAAGCTATGAGTTTTTTGTAATGTCTTGACTTTTTCTTTCTCAGTAGTTTCCATACTAACAATGTTATTTCCCTCAGCATTTTCATCCGGTATGACTATATCATTATTTCATTACTGCCTATTTCTACCTCATATATTTAATTCACAAAGTCTTCAAAAGTGTCTTTCAGCACTTTTTGATGTAATAATTTATTTGGAGACTTTACCTCCAATTATGCATTTGCCCACTGTGCCTTTATTGGGGCTCTAACTGTATAGCCATACATAGTAATCAGTAATGCTATATTATTAAATACTGCACAGTTTGCAGTACTCATTTTAGGAAATAATAATTAACCATGTGCCCAACCTGGAAATCAATATGTGTTTATAATGTCAGGAGCTTTCCACACACTGCATTTTGTGTCAAGGTCATTGACGTTGACCAGGAGCCACGTCATCTGTCCCTGTCCTGTTTGTCCTACCTGGAACATGGCCATGTATAATTCACCACGCAGCAGCACAAATGCAAGTGCTCACACCAGGGAAGCAAGGGAGGGAGGTTACTGGGGGCAGGACTCCTCCCTTTGGCAGTAGGATCGAGTCAGGTCCAACAAAGTGCCTGTGTGAGTATGGCTCTGTTCAGTGTTGGTGCTTGCTAAGACACCATAGATGGAATAAGTTTCTCAGTCTTTCTAAGAATTACAGCCAAGGAGCAGTATCTCATACAGCATTTGTTTTACATTTTCAGAAGGAAATTGTCTGTTGATTCTTAGTTGTCAAAGAGCTTTTCATTTTTAAACGTAAATGTGGACTTGTTCTAGTCTTTTGCAGTTCCAGATGGTGTAAAGACCCTTGGTCTCTTTCTCACTGTGTTTAGATCTTTTTGCTTGAATGTCTTTAATTATAATGGTGTAACTAAAATAAGTCTATTAGAACTGACTAGCTGATAAGGCAAACTAACTCTGAACAGACTGCAACTTTGACTGTCTGGCAAACTGGTGAATGTCCCACTGGTAACTCCCTTCATCCCGGTTCAATTAAATGTGTTTATTTGTACTGCTGGAGGCCTACACGAGTGAGCATTGAAAGCAGCAGTTCATGAATTCTTTATGAAAATCTCATTCTTTCTTCAAACACTTACATGATTTATCACTCTTGCACCCCTATGGCCATTTCAGAAGGCTGCAATAGAAAACCTACTGTGCTGTATCCTAACAGTGGCCTGAGAAAAATCGTATTAGGTTCTTACAGCCTAGGGATTCTTATAGCCTTTCTAAAAGGTCCCTAAAAGGTATTACTTATAGCTGCATACCAGCTTTGTGAAGCAGTAGTGGCACTGTTTCTCTTGTGCTGAGTGGATTGCTGCCATATAAATTTGTAATTGGTGTAACAGTGCATGCAGAAGAATTTCAAAGCAGCTACTCAACTGAAAACTCTTTTGCTTTACTAATACCCCATTCATGGAGAGACTAAAGAGGAAGGATTGTGAAATGTGAAAAAGAATTAAAGTGAGAGCTGAGTGCGGGGTCCCTTGGGTCCCAAGCACATGGCAACACAGAATAGTTTTCAGAGGAAGGAAATTATGTAGCAGGGACAGAAGGCTCAAAAGATGTTTCTGGCCTGCAGTAGTAGAGCAAGACAACATCGTCTATTTATGTAGGTGCACAGTAATCATTTCTCACTGTGCATGTTCCATTAGAACACCATAAGCTATAGCCAGGGCTCACCCTGCTGGGATGTGTCTAGATGCATACATCCATCAGCAGTCTTACCATATTCCACACTTTGTAATGGTCAAAAGTATCATCTTCAGGAAAAGACTTTCAGAAAACCACCCATCTAATCATAGATTTTCCAGTGTCCTGAACCTCAGCAAAGTCAGACTTTCTGAACAATTAAGAAACATGTTCCTAAGTGGTACAAGAGGTCACTGTCTCCTGTAGAGAAATTAAAGAAGTTCAGGTTTCATTAGTGAGCTAATCACTAATCTCAAATGTGTCAAACTCGGCTGGGGAGAGCAGCAGTGTCTGGCCAGAGTGTAAATGCATACAACCCACTTTTCCCTCTCTGGCTGCTTCTACCAGAAATCAACCCGATGGGGAAGTACAGTGTACCTACTGTAGCTGTTAAAAGAGACAACATTTGAACTGGAATTTTCTTTTGGGCATAATTAAAGTATTCCTAAATTCCAGCAAAAGTTCTTTCAACATCACATTTCGGCTTTTTCTTCATCATCTGATTCTGCATGGAGCTGTTTGCTGGAAAGTCAGTCAGTGTTGTTAACGGCATGTATTATTCATTTTCATATGTTCATATGGGTTTATATAGATATGTAGGTACATACATACATATACATATATTAGATGCAGATGATTTTTGAACAGAGCTTCCACTAGCATAAATTAATGTTTAAAGGCAACTACTTACACTTAGCCCCTTAGTTTGATTATTATGTATATGGATGTAGCTGGCACATGATGGGAATGACCACTCTGTTCAAGGTTGTATGTTCTGGGAATGGCCAATATGCCCGACATTGTGTTATCTTTACAAGACATTGTGAATAAAGCTATAAACCATTTTAAACCACTTCTTTTTGCTGCCAGTTGTTTTATCTGGTTTATGTCAGCAGCTGCCTCTTTCTGTGACTCCGTGGTGCTCAGGCACAGCTCTGCGGTGATGTCAGGGGTCTCTCATCACTTTCTCTCTCCTTCTCTTGCTGCAAAAATCCCCTCTCTACAGGCCCACCACCTTCCGTGCTTCCAGCAGCAGCAGTCAGGTGCTGAACACAGAGCTGAGATGGTGTGGTTGGGAGAAAGCATGGGCCCGTAAGACCAAAATCATTCCCAGGAGCTTTCTACTCTGAACAGATTCCTGTTCTTCATATGCCTTCACTTCTGACCAAAAAGGTGGACCTCCTACCTCTGGCAAATCTGCTCAATCCCAACCTGTAATTGTCATTTGACAGGTAATTTTACTTAACAGAATTTAAGTAAATGGGTGAACAGGTAGTGGCAGTTGCTTAATTATCTCCAATATCATGGTAGCCTTTACTTGTAGCTTTGGATGGATGTCCAGTGCTAATCGGGCTTTTCCCATGTTCAGCCCTCCTGGTCTTCACCAGCAGAAGTGCAGTTTTCATGCTTTTTCCTAGAACATCTCTGAAGTTTTGAAATTGATTGCTAGTTGCCTTCAAAAGTTAAGGGACTTACATTCTTACATTAAAAGACAAACTAGAAGGTGCTCTCTTGTTAGATCTCAAGCCTTACTTTGCTTGGCTGGTCATAAAGAGCCATTCTCTTCTAGTTATTTCTCTGATTCACTGTGATTTTCTGAGTATTTTCTATTGATAATGGTGGAGGAACTTGCTCTTTTGGAGATGGGTCAAATTTATTGCTAACCCTCTGGAAATTCAGACATGCAATATAAGATTACTTAAATCAAAGGGACAGATGTTAGGCTTTAAAAGCTTTTTGTTATCTGGACAATTAAATATTAACACTTCCAGAATATTGAAATGCAAATTTTTTTGTTTCTTATTATACATTTAAATTATGAAATGCTCTGTAGTAATTTTAGGATTTATTTTGGTTTGGGTTATTTTTTGAGAGACTGCTTTAAAGAAAGACTGGCAGCTGTGGTTCAGCAGCATAATGTGCCAAGTATAAATAGAATGCAAGCTGTCCATTTATCTCAGTCCTGATCTACTTATATTCATCTGATGCTTATTACAATCGTGGTTTGTCTCTGAGCAGATACATCCAGTTAGGATTAAGGTTGGACAACTAACCTAATTCACCCCTGTAACTTAATTCAGGGTTTCTGTGTAGATTTTTCATTAAACCAAACAATTCTTTTAACTCCTAACCTTTAATAAATTAGTATAAAAATATTGAGAATGTTTATAACTGTGTATGTTTTTGGGAGATACAGAGTTAGTTTGTAATAGCTTTTAGGTTTGCCAGGATGTAACTCTATTCATAGCTAATTCTGAGATTTCTCCCCACTCCAGCTTCTCCTTGTATGTCATGGTATTCGATTAAATGTAATATCAGTTCACAGGTGTTCTAGATTACACCATGGGAGCCCTTTCTAAACTTTTTGTTAGAGAGAGTGTTCTGGTGGAGTAGCCTGAAACTATTAACTGTTAATTTTTCGGTTTACTCCTTGTCCTCTCACTACACTCCCTGATGCAGAGTGCCTCCCCATCTCTCCTGTAGGCCCCCTTTCAGCTCTGGAAGGCTGCTATAACATCTCCCCAGTGCCTTCTCTTCTCCAGGCTGAACAACCCCAACTCTCTCAGCCTGTCCTCATATAGGAGGCGCTCCAGCCCTCTGACCATCTTTGTGGCCCTCCTCTGGACTTGCTCCAACAGGTCCATGATCTTCCTGTACTGAGGACTCCGGAGCTGGATGCAGGAGTGGGGTGGGGGGGGGCTCTTAATTAAGAGCCTGTGCCACATTGCCAGCTCATGTCCAGCTTTTCATTCTCTTGATGCAGCCCAGGATACGACTGGCTTTCTGAGCTGCAAGCACACGTTGCCAGCTCGTACTAAGCTTCTCAAAGGTGCCACGTTTTCTTATCCATGAGATGCATTCTTCTCCCTGAAAAACAAGATCTACAGTTAAAGAGAAATGGCAACACCAGTGGCATAGCAGCAGGTATGAAGGATTAACTTGTTTTGAGGAGTGGAAGAAACACAGGAGAAACATTAGAGCAGTGTTGATTCTGCTGCCAGACCCTCCTGCACTGTACAGTTAGAAAGGATACATGGACCTATAATGTGAACATTTCAGAACCATATTGAATTGAGGATGTAAGGAAGGGTCTGTAAATAATTGCTAGGGTTTGGAGGGAAAACCACAGAAGGTAGGGCATTTGAGATGTCCCATAAAGATAAGGCTCCTACACAAATAGAAAGGATGAAAGGAATGATGAGAACACCCATTAGTGATGAAAGTGTTGGCAGCTTAATTTAGTGATTCCCAAGAAAATGTTAAGTTATTGTACTGAATTGTTGTGAGATTCCCCTGTCTCAAAATGTGATGGGTTAGCCCTTGGCTGGGGGCTAAACCACACACACCCACTCATGCAATTCCTCCCCCCCACCCAAGAACAGGGGAGAGTATTAAAGGGGTAAAAGGACAAAAGGACTCGTGGGTTGAGATAAGGACAATTTAATAACTAAACTACAATAATATTGAAAACAATACTATATACAAATATACAAATGAGTGATACACAGCGACACTGCCCCCCCCACCCGATGACCAAGGCTCAGCCTGTTCCTGGCTGACGATCCCGGAGTAGGGAGAGTAGTCCTGAAACTGCACTCGCGGAACGGAGATAACAGTCCGAGCCTCCCAGACCGAGAGCTGACCGGGGTGGGGGTGGCGAAAGGCCTTGGTAGAGCGACCACCTGGAGCAAGATGACCTGGAGCAAAAGAGATCCAGAACCAAAAGGGACGATCTTCCGGAGGGTCCTCACCTATATACTGGGCATGATGCGTATGTTATGGAATAGACGGCCACTCTGCGTCTCAATCCTGAACCTAAGATCAAATCCTGGACTAGTAACTGGGGCTGTGCTCCCTCCCAGTTTCTTCGGTCTGTCGACCTTGGCAGTGGCATAAACATCACTTCTTATCAGCTTTCTTCTGAGCCCAAATCCAAAACACAGCCTCTTGCTAGCTATTATGAAGAAAGTTAACTCTGTCTCAGCTTAACCCAGGACACAAAAGAGGAATTGGAGAGAGTATACAGACATCAGTCAGTTTGCTGCTTCTATTGCCAATGTACTACACTACTCCTTCAGTCAGAAACAGACCTGGAAATGAAGCATGAGAAAAATAAGCCCTGTTTCATTGTCACAATTTTGTTGCTTCCATCAGGCTGTTCATTGTCATTTAAAGATAACCATGGAGGCATTACCCATTGAATGTTACTGTTTATGTGATGTGAAAGAAGAGATAGGTGCAGTCGAGTTGATTTTGCCAGCTAACACTCAAAGAACGTTAATGTCGTTAGACTGCTAAGTAGTCTGCTGATGCAGTACAGAGCAGAGGAGAAATCCTTCTAATAGGAGCTTTTGTTATAGTAATGCCAACGGCAAGGGAAAATATTCAGATTATTTTCCTGGAGATAGAGGCTGCTGCTGTTTGGAAAACACTGCATTACACCATCTGTTTCCTTCTGATTGCGCACCACCATAGCCATTGTTGTGATTAATTTCTTTGCTTCTAGGCACAAATTGGAGTGCTCGAAAGAAGATTAAAAGCATGTTTTGCGGACAGAGATGTAGCTAATGGCTAGCTTTCAGTAGGATTGTGTGTACTTAACAACTTTACAACTCAAGTCATCAATCTTCTACGTGCGTCTGATACACGAAGAAAGCAAGGCGAACATCCTTTTGCTTCATTGTAATAATCCTTTGCACAAATTTTTGGTGAGGTTTCCACTGTGTACCACTAGGGTCACCACACACTCAAAACACCGCTGGGACAAAGAGTCACTTTTCTAGGTGGTGGCTTGGCTGCTGGAAGAAGATGTGTAGTTTCATCGGTGTCCCACTTGGTTGTCAGATCAGGTCCTTCGGTTATGAGGCTGGTGTGTACCTCCAAAAGCCCCAAACAAGTACTAGCCTGCCAGGCAGGAGGACAGCCCTGATGGATGGCAATCTGCCACAGGTGTCTCCTGGTCACATTCAGTGCCTTCACTTCCAAACTCAGCAGCAAGGAGCAGTTTGCAGTGTTGTCTCTGTAGATGGTGTTTTTCCCCTGTCTCTGACCAGAAATGCTGCTTTGTGCCCTCCAGAGATGAGCAGCACAAGAAAATGTGGAATTTTGTCTGATATGGATTCTGTGCCTCATTTCAGTTCCCCTTTTGTTTGAACCATGAATATATAGTGGCAGTGTGTAGCATGGTGGTTTTTCCACCGCTGAGCTGTTCCCTTCCTTTCTTCCTTAAGCTTTGTAGGCCTTTGATCCAGGATGAGTAGCACAGCTGCAGTATGCAGTGGTCCATTGTGATGGGTTTGCCCTTGGCTGGGGGCCAAACCACACACCCACTCACACAATTTCCCCCCCCATCAGAGGATAGGGGAGAGAATTAAAGGGGTAAAGGGAAAAAAGGACTTGTGGGTTGAGACAAGGACAATTTAATAACTAAACCACAATAATATTGAAAATAATACTATATACAAATGTACAAATGAGTGATACACAGTGATACTGCCCCCCCACCCGATGACCAAAGGCTCAGCCTGTTCCCGGCTAACGATCCTGGAGAAGGGAGAGTCCCGAAACCACATTCACAATTCCCCCAGGCAGGGGATGCACCGCTCCCAGGGGCACTCACGGAACGGAGATGACAGTCTGAACGTCCCAAACC